>JASCZW010016877.1:0-17928 GCA_034211315.2 Aedes japonicus | reverse complement strand
CTGCCACAGCCACCAGTATGCATCTCTGAAATACTCCAGTAATGAAGTAAAATTATGAAACATATTAAAGGGTGTATTCGATAAAAATGGCACACACTTATATACTCATCAAAATTAAACTGATTATCGGATTTTCTTGAAATTTTCAGGGAATGAAGAACTACTAATGAGTTTTCATTTACAACATTTTGTTATTCAATTTCGTCTCCCATCCCGAATGCCCGCACCTTCCTTTTCACTCCACCCATCAAATTTTGTACAACCGATTTTTCCAGTGTTTTTGTTGTTTTTACCCAAGTTTTCTTCAATTCTAGCTCTGTTTTTATAGTTTTGGGATGTTTACGAAGTTCCGTTATCATAATTGCCCAGAATTTTTCAATTGGACGAAGTTCGGGTGAATTTGGTGGGTTCATATCCTTTGGCACAAAATTGACTCCGTTGGCTCGGTACCACTCCAATACGTTTCGAGCGTAGTGGCAGGATGCTAGATCAGGCCAAAACAGAGTTGATCCTTTGTGCTTCTTAATGAATGGCAAAAGACGCTTCTTAAGGCACTCTTCCGTGTAAATCGCACCGTTTATTGTTCCGGAAGTGATGAAGGGAGCACTTATTTCACCACATCCGCAAATTGCCTGCCAGATTAGAAATTTCTTTGCAAATTTCGATAGTTTCTTCTTTCGAACATCCTCCGGAACATCGAACTTCGACTTGGCAACGAAACATTCTTGCCCAGGAAGTTGACGGAAGTCGGCCTTGACGTATGTTTCGTCATCCATCACGATGCAACCGGATTTGGTGAGCAGCTTCGTGTAAAGTTTCCGGGCGCGGGTTTTCGCAGTGATGTTTTGTTTTTCATTCCGGTTTGGGGCTTTTTGCACTTTGTAAACATGTAACCCAGCACGCTTCATGGTTTTCTGCACAAAACCGACTGACACCTTAGACTTTTTAGCGACATCTCGAATTGACATGTTTGGACGGTTCTTGAATTGTTGTCCGACTTTCCTGGCCATTTTACTGTCCATTGGACCACTTTTACACTCATTCATTGGACCACTTTTACACTCAGACACTCCTTGAAGGTTCTTATTACACGAGACACAGTTGTACTTGCAATTCCAAGCCTTTTAGCAATCCACCTGTGGGACGCCCCTGGATTTTGATTGTGAGTGCATAAAATTTTCTAATGGACACTTTCTTGTTTCGACGACATGACTGGAACTACTGAATGTATAACTATGGAACTTGGCAGATGTAAATAATACATAATGGATAAGATCTACTCAAATTTCTAGGTTTTTTACTCATACGATTCAAAAGTTACAGAAGATTTTCTGTGTGCCATTTTATCGAATACACCCTTTAGCTTGTGATCGTCCATCTTTCGAAAATTACAATAAGCGTTTCCTAAATGCGAGAGGGTATTCATGTCGTTCAAACGGATTCTTTTTAACTATTTAAACATTCATTCAATGATATAATTGCGATATATTGTGTTAAACTATAAACGTACTAAGTAAAACATTTTTTCGAACGACTGTTGAGCTAAATAATGGCGATTAAAACCAAATTCAGACCGAAATTCACAAACTGCTATATAATCGGTATGCTGAGCAAGTAAAGAAGCACAACAAAACAAATAAACTTCATTTGCAGTGTGGCCATGTTTATTTTGTCAAAACATCTACTGTCAAATGACTTTTGAGCACTGATTTGCACGGCCGTTTCTGGACCCTTGGTTCCAGGATGGTTCCAAGATAATGATATTGAAGTTATCGACTGGCCCAATCGAAAATTTGTGCGGAGGTATCGAGAAAGCAGTTTATGAAGCTATGTGGATGACTACGGAGCCACCATGGACCATCGTTCAACGTGCGTGGGCAGAAATACCCATCGTAAGGTGCCAGAAGCTGGTGGACTCAATGCCACGACGATGTTCTGCGGTTATCAAAAATAACGGCTACACCACCAAGTACTTACGTTGTCAATAAGATTTACATACAGAAAGAATATGATTAATTGGATTTTAACTTTTTCGATTCAAAACAAAATAATCGCCCGCATTTCATTTATTTTAAATTCTGACAAGTGCAAGTATTGAAACAACAATTTCAAAATATTATGAGATAATAAAGATTGCACGACAACATCATTCTATTTTACCATGAAATACCCTTAAAAAACAGACTACCTAAACATACGAACCAACCATTGATTAAAACTATCAAAAACCAAAAACGTCAAAAATGTAAATGTAAATATAAGAATTAATAGATTTTTTGTTTAAAAATCGAGAAAAAATAGTTGAGATCTAAAAAACTTTTTGTGCTAGTAAGAAAGACCGCCATCGATATGGATGGAAAAAAATCTTTTTTTTTCAAATCAAAACCTTCTATTGCAACATTTGATTTATTTTTTAATTGATTGTTTTGCTGTTATTGTTTCTAATATAGACAAAACGAACTTTTGATTATTCTAAACCAGGTCATGATATATTTAACCCAGATTTAATGTACTTTTAACAAAATTTACATCATAAATCAAAACAGAATTCAAATAAACAGAATAAGAGTTAGAGAATATGAGTATGACTCCTGGTAAGTGTGAGCTTTTAGTGGATTACCGGTAACTAGAAAATGAGAAGAAAGATTAGAATTTTCCGTTTAATTGCAATTACCTTTATTGCTTATCTTGTTCTTACCCCTTGTTCTTATCATGTAGCAATAAAGGTAGTTGGAATAAAATTAAAATAACTAATCTTTCTTTTCAGTTTCTAGTTAATATAAGTATCATTTTTGGTACTGCTATTGTTCCGAACATCACTGATTTATATTAATGAGCTGAAGCCAGAGCTAAAAATAAAGAGAGCTCAATAATAAAGATATCTATCAATTTATATAATCTACCAGAAATGCTTGCATGCCCGACCAGAAGCGTATAACATAAACATAACAAAACTATAACAAACCTTGTTAAGGCTTACTGATTATGATATAAATTTGTTAAAGACATTTTCGTCTGGATAATTCTATAACATATTTATAACAAATTAAGATATAATTCCCTGGGAGGCACAATCTGCGTTAAGAAATAAATTAATTCTATCACTAGCTGATATGATTTTGCTTCATCGTAACAACACTGTTACAAAGTCTGTTTTGTTTATGTTATATCTGTATCATAGTTTGTTATAATTTTGTTACCTCTTGAGGATTTTTTGTTACAATTTCTGTTATTTTAACAACATCCGCGATCTGAATTCTAACAACCTCTGTTATAAAAACAGCGTAACTGAAGAACAAAACCTGAAATAATTTTGTTGTTTCCTTCTGGTCGGGTGGGAACTCGTCTATTGGCGGGACCATTTTAGCCACTCTAAATCAAGCTGATCCCATTGTATCATTAGCAGCAAGAGCGAAACATGCCTACTATGGTGTGTGAATCAACTATATAATCATATACAGCCGATGTATGTCTACTTGCAACCAGTGTCAGTATCAGAGCTCTCGCTGTGCCCGAAAAGTATCTGTTAGGAATGAGAACATTTAAAACTTCTATTAAGAGCGTTGACTGCAGCGAACAAACTGCTGATGATTATGGACGAATGAGTATCGCACAAGAATTAAAAGGAGTCTGCATTTGCGCTCTTCTATGACCTTCTGGTTCTAAAAATTGACTAAAGTTTTGTCTTTTCGCACAATATTTCAAATTTTTACTGAAATAAAAACAAAATTCAAGAGAGTGAGACAATCCGGACAAGTCCATAATTATAACACTCACATTCCGACGGCTGCCGACGAGCACAATGGGAGTAGATAATATAATTACTTGGTTTTCCCAATTTTCCCTCCATTCATCCCGGTCTCGTTTTACGGTCCATTCCATCACTCACAAAAGGACCGAGGAAAAGCCCGTCGTCTTCCGCCAACCGAGAGTCCGACCTTCTTGAGCGAAAAATTCAATTAATTCCGAAAAATGGGAAGATTCATAAAAAAGCGTACACAAAATTGAATAAAAATTATGTGAAAGTGACCCACCCTCAACTGGACGACAACAAAAAAAAACGAAGACGCACACGGTGATGCGGTGGTTCGTCCAAGGCGGAAGGGACGAATAAAACCATCCCCATCCCACCCGTGCACCGGTTGCCACTCGCAAATCCTTTAATTTCAATAAAAACTTTTATACGAGTTTATATATTTTTATAAATCCTATCTGCTTGCCGTCGTCGTTTGTCGCTCCTTCCCAGGAACCATAGCAGGCCCTGATTGCGTTAAAACGCGTGTTTCCACTCCATGGCTTGCTACGATCCGTTGGATTTTTTTTTCTCCCTCATAGGTACGTCGGCACTCATGACAAGGGATAGGAGAAAAATCCATCACCGAGTGCTTCCTTGACCAGCTTTGCTTCAGAATGTTTCGAGAGCAAGAACGACCGACAAAAAAAAATACTCCAAGAGGTTCGCCAGTGGAAGTGATCCTTTTTGCTTGTGCACACACGAATATATTTTTTAAATTTATTTTCTGCTCTGGTACGCCCCGGAATCAACCCAACCGTGCCACGACTGCCGTTCCTTCGGCTGGAAGGAACACATTTTTACATTTATATTATTTGTTTGGTAAATATGGACTCTCCCGGGCCGGCACTCACTGACCGCCTGATGGAATGTCGCAATTTGAGCTGGTGGTGGATTTTTTTTTCGTTTCACTCCCGTATTCCGTATAATATTAAATTATGTTTTCATATGATGACGGTTATTTTAATTTTCTGCTGGCTGATGGAGCACTGCTGGAGAGACAGAAAAAAAAAATATGAAAATTGTACGGCTCGGGAAGGAGACAATTTCTGTTCTATACAATTTGCTAGGAAATTAATGTGACACTCAAATATCTACCGTTAGATGCTTAGCAAATTGAGAGCGGTTGTTTTTGAAATTTTTGGATGGAGAAGGTGTGTCATTTTTATCGCTTTGCTAGCAGAAGTCAAAGCGATTGGAACTTTTTTTTTTTAAATAATAAATAATGGGAAAAAAGAGTGTTTTTTTCGGTGTCCGATCGAATTGTCCATATGTTTTTTCGAGAAATTCATAGTCTATGGATTAGGAAGTTTCCCTTCGATCATTCGATCACAAGCTTGATGTGCATATTAGTTCTATAAGTAAAATAAATAGTAGAATGTAGTTCTACAAATTAAAACTGGTTTCCAAATGAGACAACTCTTCGTGAGTGGCCCCAACAGCATCCTTACTGCTGGTTTAATTCACTTCAAAGCGGATGTCAAACCGGTCCAAACCGGTTATCAGTTTAATTTATAACGTTACATCCCGCAAATTCTGCGTATCGTTTACCAACACAAACGCTGCTGCCGAACCAACCCTTTTATCGAACACCGCAGTGATTTTTCGTGGAATTTCAGAGGTACTGCTCGGCTTCCAAGAAAGCGTGCATCACTTTAATAAATATAGACTGTCTGTCAGTCAATAGTATCGACTCGCTTCGAAAAGTTTAGCAATTCACCCTGGAATCGAAAAGTATCGACTTACCTAAATCGAAGTGAATTCAAAATGTTATATCTCTAAAATGCTGATAACCTAGAAAATTCGAAATTCAAACAAAGTTGTTCAGAATGTATGGGCTTTTAAAAGGTGGGGAACGTGATTCTAAATTGAATCACTACGTGGCGCTAGTAGGCATTTAAAAGAGAGCTTCTTTTAAAGCTCTTATATAAAGCCCGAATCAAAGTAAATTTGGACGCATTCAAGTGATCATAACTCAACATTTAAACAACAAACACGGTTGATCAGAACGTCAAACAAAAGGGTATTTATTCAGCTTTCAATCGACATATAATAGGTTATTACACAAAGTTATCGAACGAACTGCCGCACTTTACTTGTGATCGATGCCATCATGATCTGCACAGTCGCCGATGACACTGTACCGGCGAACTTATTCCACTTGAAACGCATTTTTTGTGCATTTCTCACTTCTATACCGCATCCTCGAAGTTTTTACTTGACAATTGCCCAATATTTTTCGATCGGTCTGAACTCAGGTCAATTCGGAGGATTAATCTCTTTGGCGACGAAATTAACATTATTTGCAGCATACCATTCTAGTACCTCCTTAGAGTAGTGGCAGCTGGCTAGATCCGACCAAAACATAACGTTGGTCTTGTGTTGCCAAAATAAGGGTAAAATCCGCTTTATCAGACACTCTTTAATGTACAGGGTGCGGCAGAAAATAATGCGAAAATGTTCAAACTTTAGTATTGGGTTAGTTCGTGTAGCTAGTGACTAATTTCTATCGGAAGTGTATTTGTTTATGTTTAATTTCAAGTGCTGCATTCAAACATTCTATTTGTTTTATTGCAAATTCGTGAAAATGTTCGCGAAAGAAGTGATCACCACTTTGTTGCTCACCCAGAAGAAGCCGAAAGAGATTGCCAAGGTGATAGGGTGCCATTTGGCAACAGTTTACCGTATAGAAAAGTCCCTGCAGGATGGTCCTAAACAGCGGAAGCCGGGAAGCGGACGTCCGCGCTTTGCACACCGAACGTGATCAAATTGGTCCGTGTAAAAATTGCTCGCAACCCGGTGCGTTCCATAAGAAAACTTGCAAAGGAAGTCAATATATCGGAGAAATCCATGCGGAGAATAATCAAAGAAGACCTGCATGCATCTTCCAGAGCCAGAGTGAAACGCCACTTGATTACGGACCGGGTCAAGAAACTACGAGTGACTCGTTCCACCGTGTGGTGAACCTTTCTTCTGCGCAATTCACACAGGCCGAGCATGATCTGCTAAACAAAGGGTTGAATTTTTGCTGTTTCCCCCCAATGTGCTCCTCTTTCTGATATTGTCAGCAATATAGAAAGCGCCATTCAGTATGACCAACAAGGGTACAAATCGTCAATTCGATACAAACGTTAAGCAATGCTTTTCACGAACGGCAGGAAAAGAACGAAAGACAGAGCGAAACAATTTCGATACATGGTGCACGATTCGCTTAATAAAATCTCATGATGTGATCTTCTCACGTGCGGATAAGGGCAATACAGTAGTGATCATGGACAGGGAAGATTATGATTCACGCGTACGCGACATGATTAGTACAGGTCCGTATGAAGAACACAAATTCAAGAACGGAAACCCTAAAGACCCCCTCAATTCGATGGTGGAAGAAGTAAACTTCGCACGGCACAACGTAGCGCGTTTGATGGGCGAAGAAAAACTTCAAAGAAAGTTTCACGTGCCAAATCCAAAAGTAGCATCACTGTATTGCCTACCGAAAATTCATAAAACACCACTCGGTATGCGGCCTATTTGCTCGAATATTTGCACACCCACGGAAAAAATGGCAGCGTGGCTAGTTGAAGAGATGAAAAAATACCCTGTATCTCATGGCAAAAGTGTTAAAAACTCTGTCGATCTCGTCCAGCAGCTAGAAGGGTTTAAGGTAAGACGAGGTGAAATTTTGGTATCGTTTGACGTTACAGCACTATTTCCAAGCGTACCAATTGCCGATGCTCTAGGAAGCCTGCGTCGACATTTAGAACGCAGTCGAGCGCCTCACTATCAAATCGAGGCGTATCTTCTTGTGGCTGAGGTTTGCATGAACCAGAATTTTTTCACATTTAGAGGAAAATTCTACAAGCAAACGTTCGGTCTTAGCATGGGAAGCAAACTTTCACCCCTATTGGCAAACCTCTTTATGAGCGACTTCGAGGTAGATGCTGAGAAGGAAAAATTTTTTCCCTCGAGTTTGGTGGCGCTATGTTGATGATGTACTGGCACCCGTGAAAGAACGCTACCTAGATCAAACCGTCAGGATGCTTAACTCACGTCACAGCTCAATTAAGTTCACGGTAGAAAAAGAAACCGACAGAAAAATACCTTTCCTGGATTTAATGATCACCAGAAAAGAAGATGACACGTTGAAATTTGGAATTTACCGTAAACCGACATCGACTGATCGGTACATTACATCCGACTCCAATCACTTTGGATCCCAAAAACAAGCGGCTTTTCACTCCATGGCACACCGCCTATATAATGTACCCATGGAGGAACAAGAATTCGCAGAAGAAAAAGAACGTATCTACCAGGCAGCTGAGATGAATGGCTACGAGAAAGAGTTCACGGAAAAATTCTACAAAAACACAAACGAAAGCTACACATAAAAAACATCACCACACTTAAGCCAGACAGAGAAAATGTACGAAGGATCAGTCTACCGTTTTATCCTAAAGTTACGAACCCAATAAAAAACACACTCAAACAACAAGGATTACACATAGTTTACAAAAGCGAAAACACTCTACGCGACATTCTATGCAACTTGAAGGACAAGGTTCCAGCGGACGAAAACTCGGGGATTTACCAAATTCCCTGTCAGGACTGCTCATCCGTATACATCGGACAAACCCGCCGCAAAGTAAAGGTTCGCATGAAAGAACACAAAAACGCTGTTGATAAACGGAAACTCAATGAATCAGCAACAGCGGTACATGCGACAGGTTTTGACCATAATATTGACTGGGAAAACGCAAAACTGATAAAAACAGTAAGGAAACCGTCTCACTTAAACGCATGGGAATCGATGTTTATCGCCAATTCATCCGAACCGCTCATGAATGAAGACGAACCTCCCATCACATCATGCCTGTTTAACTTGACAAAGCTGAGAATTCAGTAACTGTCTCTTCTCTTCTGACAACTACGTGAAAGCGTACGAAGATTTGTGTAATCAGTCGGACATAGTCCCGTAGATGGGCAGCATCGTGCCCGAAACCGGTCGACCAAAAGGTAAATTTATTTTAAATTGTAAGAACGATAAGTGTTGTGTCTTGTCTCGCGTCGCGTTTGTTAGTGTTTGTGGACTAGCAGTCAGATCTTAATCCGTTGGATTATTCGATCTGGGCATATGTTGAAGCACAAGCCTGCAAAACATCACACCCTAGTGTGAAAACCCGGAAGTCAACCATAACACGCACATGGCAGTCAATGTCAGAGGACTAGGTCCGAAAGGCATGCTCTGGCTTTCTGCGTCGGCTTGAGGATGTTATTAATAAAAATGGAGGACACATTGAATAAATTTGTTTAAAATGACTTTATATAGATAACTGCACTCGAAAATGTTGATATTATTGCTTGAATTAGTTGAAAGTGGGATTTGAAAGAAACAGAACAAATTTTCGCATTATTTTCTGCCACACCCTGTAGAACCTAACGCTGAAAATTTCAGGAATTCTAGTTCATATGATCATCTTTCAAATACAATCTGTTTTAGACCCAGGACCCGCCCACCCTTTTTGAGTCGGTTGATTATATCAAAATGCGTATTTTAATTATTCCTACAATTTCGAAGAACATATTGAAATCGTCAAATTTGAACAAAGTAGTAATTATCTCATAAACCCGGATTTAATAGTGTTGAAAGACTTCCAATTATATCTCTTTAACGTTAGGCCTTGGAAACTAAGTGTCTTCAGCAACTTTCCTCAAAATTACTTATTCTACAACTTTGTCCAAGACAATAACCCCGTATCTCATAGTTGGAAAAATTAAGAATCATCTGAAAGTGAGTGTAGTTGAGCCCTTATGAAAGGTTAGGTGTGTTTTTTTTTTTCAAAAGATGCGGAATCACATTTTGAGCAACTCTTCTCGAAACACCAATTCGATAAAATGATGACAAAAGGGTGAAAATGTTTTTGACCGTCTTTTTTCAGGATTGGGCCAACGAGGCCATATAAAAGAGAGGAGTTTTTAAAGATCTTATATAGTATTCCCGCCCACCTAGGAAGTTTGAACCTTCAGAAACGATGTTCATAAAGTCACAAACTTTCTAAAAGGGGAGAGTATGGTTCGGAATTTGGTCACTGCACAGTGTGCATGAAAATGATGAAAACCGGTTTACATAGTGATCCAGACCACCTATCAAGTTCGAAACTTGAGCAAAGTTGTTTAGAAAGTCAAGGACTTTCGGGACCTATGTTCAGGTATGATTCAGTCTTTGGTTAATACGTGGCGCCAGTGGGCGTGGAAAAAAGAGAATTTTTGAGCGAGTTCATATAGTAATCCTGACCACCTAGAAACTTCGAAGCTTCAACAAAATTGTTCAAAATTTCAAGGACTTTCGGAAAGTAGTGAGTGTGGTTTGAAACTTTGTCACTACAAGGCAATATTGAACATGTAAAAGAGAACATTTTTTAACGAGTTCGGGTGGGGCCGGCGGTGGCCTTGAATCAACAATTTTTACACATTGCGGATGTACAGGGTGTCTCACGATAGGTGTCACTAAAACAAAATGAGATTACAGCAAAGCAAATGGTAAATATAAACAAACGGAATCGCTTATTTATCTTCAGCGATGAGCTGTCAAAAGAATACACTCAAAACGGGTTCATTTCATTCCGTTGTTAAAATTACCCAGCTGAGATAAACCAATTTTGAAAAAAAGGTGACACACTGTATGTTTGTCCCAAACATCATCTTCAGGTTCTCTATGTAATTTAAAAAATATATATTGATCTGCCAATAACAGATTAGCACCCTTGGGCGATCAACTGTGCTCATGATCATGCTAAAAAATTAAGATTCGACTTATCAAAATTGCTGTAGAAAGTTTTCTACGAAATACTATAAATCAATTCTACGGACTATGACTATTACAAACAAATTATGCTTTCTAGAAGACCATTGACCACCCAAAAAATAATTATGAAATCCATAGAACTTATACAAAAATCGTAAAGCATTTCAAAAATTGAACTTTTGACGTAGGACTACGTCTTTGTGTTCTATACTAGGGTACAATTTAAAAAAAAAACGCATTGCGACCGTCACGAAAAGTGTTCAGGTTTTGAGCGTTAATATCTCAGTAATTTCTAAAGAGATTTTCAAAAAATTTGCACCAATCCATCGGAAATTTTTCTACGCGTCAATTTGAAAAGCAAACATTGTTGATTTTCAAATACTATTTAAAAATTCAAAAATGTTAAGCCTTGTCTTAAAACGTATATTAACCCTTTCAAGCTTAAGGGTTCATATATGACCCCAAAAGGAATATGGCTGTATAAAATCACAGACTGAATAACAGTGTACAATGTCTTCAACAAATTTGTCTAACACTAATTCTTCTATCTGGAAAGTGCATAAAACACATGAGTTTAAGGCACAATTGACGACCTACATCTTCTTGAATACGAAGAAGTTCAAGGCGAAAAAATAAATGCCTTATTAATAGTGTACCCGAGCAGAACCGGATAACTTGATAACTGGCCTTGGTATTTATGAGCTCAAATTAAGAGGTAAAATACCTAAGGATAACACCATGCTATTCGAGAGATATTTTGCTTGCAATTATTAGGTATTTTGCTTAGGTATTTTACCTCTTAATCTGAGCTCTTTAATACCTACCCAGACAACCAAAATGCACGTATATTGAAAGTTGTTTTTATGATATACAAACATATATGTAAGTAAACAAATCGTATAGAATGCAAAAATATGGCTTATACGTACAAAAGTGGAGGCCATATACGTGCAAATTTCATTGTTTTCTTAAACGAGTTTATTTGATATTATATGCGATTAAATATGTAATAACAAATTCGATTTAAAAAGGTTAACGATGTTTATCCGATTTAGTTTGTGACGCAGTACGGTGAATAAATGACACATCGCAAGGAAGTCGAAAATATGCATTCTTTACGATTTAGCTTAAACATAATACGGTAAAGGCCACAATTAATAGCGATTTTGATTAAAAATATAGGAATATACGATAGTATTTCAACACTGTTATACGACTTGTGGTTGTCTGGGTAGGCCAGTTATCGAGATCAACATTAGGTATTTATATGTTGTTGTCTCCTGCTCGGATACAGCTTTGTTTTAGAACATGGTACACATGCATACGTATTATCAAATACTCGTTGATGAACGGTAAAAAATCGCATCTCTCTGGGATGTGCTTGGGTATCAAAAATGTACTTGCATTCAGAACTTCAGATCTACAGTTGTAACAATAGCTTAAATATTAAACAAGGTAACGAAATGTATTCAAACATATTAAATTAACCTCTTGAAAGGTGAACAGTCGTTGTTTGATAAATTTGTGGTGTTCTAGGTCATCAAAACTGTCTTTGAGTTCAGAACTTCAGATCTACAGTTGTAACAGTAGCTTTTAGGACTATATGAGGCTACGATATGTATTCAAATATATTGAACGAACCTTTTGGAAGGTCAACAGTCCTTATTTGATAATTTTGTGATGTTCGAGGTCATCCAAACTGTTCTTTAGTTCATAACTTAAGATCTACTGTAGTAACTATAGTTTCTAGAGCTATAGAAAGTTACGCGTCGTATGCAACCATATTCAGTGAATATTTTCGAAAAACAAATATTATGAGATAAACTGGGATGATGTAGGTTATCTAAACTGTTCTTGAGTTTAGAGCAAGAGATATACAGTTCTATCAGCATGTTTTTGAAGTATGCAAAGGGACAATATGTATTTAACAATAATCATTGAATAGTAAGGAAGGTCACAGACATAATGCGACAATCATGGGATATTCTAGGTCATCCAAACAGTCGATACGTTCAAAACATAAGATCTATTGTTGTAACAATAGTCTTTTTGGCTCCATAAGGTTATTATCTGTATTCAATCGTGTTAAATGAATCGTTTGGAAAGTCAACAATCATCATTTTATAACTGTATGATCCTCTAGGAAATCCAAACTGTCCTGGAGTAAAGAACTTGAAATCTACGGTAGTTACAGCAATTTCTGAAGATATACGAAGTAACGTATTCAAGCATATTCTGTGATTATTTTCGAATGTCAAAATACACAAGAAGATAATTTTGAGATAGTCTAGGTCATCCAAACTGTCCTAGTGTTCAAAACTTAAGATTTACATTTGTTACAGTAATTTTTAGGCCATACAAAGTTACAATAGATATTCAAACATATTTAATTAATATCCATAAATGTCAACAAACATAACAAGGCATTATGACATCTGCTAGGTCATCCAACGTATCATTGAGATCTGAACGTAGGACCTACAGTTCTAACAAAAACTTTCTGGGCTCTGCAAAGCTACGATGTGCATTGAAACATATTCACTAAATATCTTGGAAGAACAACAGACGTTATGAGATGATCTTCAGATGTTATCCAAACAATCCTGGAGTTCAGAACTAAAATTCTACAGCTGTGACTGTAGCTTTCTAAACTAACCATAGTAACAATATGTATTTGATCATATTAAGGTAAACAGATAAAATGAGATATTGTGGGATGTTATAGATCATCAAAACTGCCATTGAGTTCAGAAGTTAGGATCTACAGTCGTAACAGTAGCTCTATAATCTATAAAAAAAGACGAATGTTTTCATGTATGAATGTATGTTTTAGGCTTTTCAAAGCTTCGATAAATTTTCAAACATATGCGATGAATATTCAGAACCGTCCACATACATAAAAAAATGTACCCACCAATTTCAAAAGCGCATATTCTTGATTTCGGTCCATATACTATTGAAGAATTTATTAATGTTAAGCCTTGTCTTAAAAAGAATATTAACCCCTTCAAGCCTAGAGGGTCATATGTGTCTCCAAAAGGAATATGGCTGTATAAAATCACAGACTCAATAAAAGTGTACAATGTCTTAAACAAATTTGTCTAACACTAATTCTTCTAACTGGAAAATGTAAAAAACACATGAGTCTTAGGCACAATTGACGACCTTCATCTTCATGAATACGAAGAAGTTCAAGAAGAAGAAAATAAATGCCTTATTTAGAGTGTACCCGAGCAGAACCGAATAACTTGATAACTGGCCTTGTTATTTAACAGCTCAGTTTAAGAGGTAAAATACCTTAGGATAATATCATGCTATTTGAGAGATATTTAGTTTTCAATTCTTAGGTATTATGCTTCGGTATTTTACCTCTTAATCTGTGCTATTTAATACTAAGCCCAGTAATCGAGATCAAAATTAGGTATTCGTATGTTGTTGTCTCCTGCTCGGGTAAAGCTTTGTTTTAGAATACACTAATTATAAAATTCTCGTTGATAAACGGTTAATAAAAATTGTATCTCTCTGGGATATTCTTAGTTATCAAAAATGTACTCGAGTTCAGAATTTCGGACCTACAGTTGCAACAATAGCTTAAAGATTATATAAGGTAACGAAATGTATTCAAACATATTGAATTAACCTCTTGGAAGGTTAACAGTCATCTTTGGATAAATTTGTGATGTTCTAGGTAATCCAAACTGACTTAAGAACTTCAGATCTACAACTGTAACAGTAGCTTTTAGGGCTATATAAGGTTACGATATGTATTCAAACATATTGAATGATTCTTTTGGAAGATCAACAGTCAAAAGTTGATAATTTTGTGATGTTCTAGGTCATCCAAACTGTCCTTCGGTCCAGAACATAAGATCTGCAGTAGTAATTACAGCATGTTGGGCTATACAAAAATTACGCTACGTATGCAAACATATTCAGTGAATATTTTCGAACGTAAAAACACATTATGAGCTAAACTTAAATGATCTAGGTTATCGAAACTATCCTTGAGTTCAGAACATAAGATATACAGTTGTAACAGAAGGTTTTTGGTATATGCAAAGGGACAATCTGTATTTGAAAATATTCATTGAATAGTGTCAACCGACATACTGCGACAATCATGGTATATTCTAGGTCATCCAAACTGTCATTAGATTCAAAACAGAAGATCTTCAGTTGAAACAGTAGTTTTATGGGCTACATAATATAAAATTATGTATTCAATCATGTCAAATGAATCTTTTGTAAGGTCAACAATCATATTTGTAACTGATGTGATCTCTGAGGTTATCAAGCTACCCTGGAGTGAGATCTTGAAATTAACGGTAGTAACAGTACCTTTTTAGGATAAACAAAGTAACGTCACCTATTTAAGTATATTCAGTGAATATTTTCGAACGTAAAAATACACAAAACGATAATCTTGAGATGTTCTAGGTCATCCAAATTGACCTGGCGTTCAGAACTTAAGATTTACAGTTGTAATAGTATGTTTTAGGCAAAACAATGTAACAATAAATATTCAAACACATTCAATTAACATTCTCAAAGGCAATATGACATCTGCTAGGCCATCCAAACTATCCTTGAGATCCGAATGTAGAACGTACAGTGCTAACAAATGCTTCCTGGGCTATGTGAAGGTACGATGTGTATTGAAACACATTCACTAAATATCTTGGGAGAACCACAGACATTATGATATAATCTTCGGATGTTCTAGCATATACAAACAATCCTGGAGTTTAAAACCAAAAAATCTACAGTTGTCACTGTAGCTTTCTAAACTAAACAGAGTAACAATATGTATATGACCAAATTAAGTGAGTCTATTGGAAGGTAAACAGATATAATGAGATATCTTGGGATGTTCTAGGTCACTAAAACTGTCGTTGAGTTCAGAAGTTAGGATCCACAATCGTTACAGTAGCTTTATAACATATAATTGATGACGATATGTGTTCAAACACATTCAGTCAAACTTCTGTAAGGTCACCAGTCATCAACAGAGTATCTTGGGATTTTCCAGTTTATAAAAACTGACCGTGAGTTCAGAACTTAAGATGTACAGAAGTAACCGTAGCCTTTTGGCCTTTTCAAAGCTACGATAAATTTTCAAACATATGCGAAGAATATTCAGAAACGTCCACACACATCAAAAGATAACCTTGTTAGTTTCAGGTCGTTCAAACTGTCCTTCAAAAGTCAAGGTCTGCAATTGTAACAGTATCTTTACGGGCTATACAAAGTTAAGTTAGATTGTTTGGCATAGAACATCCCAAGATTATCTCATAATGTATGTTGATCCTCCAAGGATATTTATTGAATATGTCTGAATACATATCATAACATTCTATAGTGGATAAAGCTACTATTACAACTGTAGATCTTCAGTTCTAAAATCCAGTTTGAAATAGCACGTCTCAAAAAACTTTTCCTATCGTTCTCCGCCGTGTTCCACTCCTGCTACCACTTCGCCAAATACACCGCTCACACAGTCTTCCGAACTCCTTCGATTTCCTATCGCTAAAAGCATTCGTTGAACTCCACTAAGTAGATGCCAATCATTCTGGCGATAACGAATACTGCTTCCGAAGAGATGGTCCTGCAAGGGTTCATAACTCGCATAGTCTCGAGGGCGTATCGTCTTTGCTCGGTTTTGAAACTCCCGGTGATCCGAAACGGCCTGCATCGTACACTAAAACTTGCACAGATAATCAGGAACCCTCATCATTTGCAGCGCTTCGGCGATGGTTTTCCAGCTGGCACTATTGAAGGCATTCTTGGCGTTTATCGTTATCACAGCGCAGTAACAATTTTCTCTCCGCTTCTGTTTGTGCACCTTCTGCAACTCTCGACGACATTCCGAATCGCATCCACCGTTTCCTTTCCATGCAAACTCTCCGTACACTTCGTCGACCAATTGAGTATGACCTTTTCCAAAAGCTAACAGAGTATATCCAACAAACATATGGGCCATCAGTGTTGGATCCTTCAACTTCTTTACACGGAGTAGATGGCCTAGTCGTTGGATACCTTCATTCATCTAGGATAATCTTCAGCTTGCCTGTGGAACTTTAAGATTGCATTGTGGGATCTTTGATCTTTGTCATGACAACTTGGTAAGAGTAGCTCTAGAGATTGGCATTGGTATCTTGGCATAGCTCCTTGGAACAGTAAGATTTGCTTCGCATTATTTCGTGTTTTAATGCAACTTTGCAAACACCACCGAAATAGCATAGGCTTCTCTCTATATGCTTCCGTTCTTGCTCTCAGAACGCTTGAAGACATCCTGCCGATTGTCTAGCTTTATCTTTGTTACTCCAACTTCCTCAGCATGGTTGTGGCACATTCTGTCAACACGTCTACATTCTAGGGGATTTTGTCTTCAAGGAGTACATCGAAAGTCGAACTCTACTCCCTCCTTCTTGTCCTCCGAATTGACCCAGGGTTCCGTTTGTCAGTGCTGTATCAGGTCACCTCTCCAGTTCATGTTCCCCACAAACGACGAACTGAAGAAGGTGCCGCCGATTATGGGTTTACGAACGACCATATCTGAGAAAAGTGCTGACGGTACGTTCGTTGGTTAGCCTGACACTTCCAGCTTTGCCAATAGACTGTATCTTCTTTGATTACAGCCCCCTCCCCTCCTCTACCAAGCATTGAAGCTACCATCGATGATGGCGGGTCCGATCCTCCCCTTCCCTACCCAGCACGTGGGTAGTATGGCAAAAGAATGTGTGCATGGTTCGAGTACTATTTCACATGCCCTTTGCTTAATTTCAAATACTTCTTTTCAGTTTTTCACAGCCTGCCGTACACTAACCGAAGTATACACACTTTCTTTTCATATTTTTCGATCCAGAAAAATTATCGTCCACAATTGGGGCCTGAATGAGTCGAATTTAGTCCCACAACATAAACGAATCCTGAGTTTTGTACTCATTACTAAGCTAATAAGACGTGTTTCATCAAATGTCATTAATCTATTTGGTGAGTCCGTTCCAATTTTTTGTTCTGTGTAACGTTTTTAAATACGTCAATATCTGTCTGTCTGTCTGTCTGAACCTTTAAGAATCTAAAAATTACTGAAATAATTGGCGATAAATTTTGAATGGGAGGGTTTTTGGGGTTGGAAAAGGTTCTTATGATAGTTTTAGCCCCCCCCCCCCTCCCATCTCTGGAAGGGTGGCTCTCATATGAATTAAACAGAATTTTCTGCATAAATTGAGAAATAATCAAGCAAAGGAATCTAACTTCGGCTTGTCGGAGTTTTTGGAAGTTTTTTCTAAGGTAGTTCAAAACCCCTTCCCTCTCTAGAAGGGGGGGGGAACTC
>JASCZW010016876.1:0-17933 GCA_034211315.2 Aedes japonicus | reverse complement strand
AGGTTGTCAGTATGGTATAGAATGGTGATTAGAACAAATGTTTTGTTCAATGTTGAGGTAATTCAATCTAAGTACGAGTCAAATGAAGTAATTCAAAAATTGTTATGCATTTAGAAACCTTTTTTTCTATTAGAAGTAGTAGGCTGGATTTTATAGTTATAATCTGCTTCTATGTGCTTCTATTTATAATCAACATACAGAAGTTCATAGGGTATGGTACCAACTGTTTTGGCATGTATTGGTTCAAATAGATGAGCATTGACTGCAATACGGACACCAAAATATTTCCAGCAAAAAAATAATTCACATAATTCAACAAAACCGATTGTTTATTTCACAATTATGAAGTTATATCTACATTAGAAACAGTTGAGATGTTAATTCTTCTTTCTGTAAAATTCGCGAACTTTCTGTGGTATACCCGTAATCAGGTTCCGTACGCTGTGACGACTCTCCATCTTCTCTTGAAATCATCGATACCATTTGATTTCTTCTTAGTTTCGAAGAGTTTCCGCTTAAGGGCTGTATCGTTAATTATGAATACACCAAAAAATTGCTGTATTTAAACATGTTTTATTTATTTTTCAACTCAAATTCATTTACATTGTTTATGGACCATCAAAAAAGCCCATTACATCAGTGTTCATTTAATTTTTCGTACATCTGGCCAGCTCTCGCACCTTCTTCTTAATGTTCTTCATGATGTTTTGTACAACCGTTCGGTTTTGCTGGATGGTTTTGCTTACGTTTACCCAGTCTTTTTTAAATTTGATGATGTCATCTGCTCCTCTAACCTTCTTCCGCAGCTTTCCTTTCATCAAAGCCCAAAATTTCTCAATGAGCCTTATTTTCGGACAATTTGGAGGATTCATCGCCTTTTCCACAAATTGAACATTGTTCTCTTCATACCAGTCCAAGGTGGCACGCGCATAGTGGCAGGATGCCAAATCAGACCAAAACAGTGTCGAATATTTGTGTTTTCGGATTAGTGGCAGAATTCGTTCCTGCAGGCATTCCTTCCGGTACATTTTGGCGTTCATATTTGTGGTAGTGAAAAACGGTGTCGATTTCATACCGCACTGGCAAATTGCTTGCCAAACCAACACCTTTTTTTCCAAAATGTTCGCAAAAAATCGATTTCTCCGAATTTGGAACATCCGTTTCACGCTTCACGGAGTATAAGTGTGCTCATGGAAGTATCCTGTAGTCCAATTTGATGTACGTCTCGTCATCCATGATAACGCACATGTAATTTTTGCTCAAAACGTCATCGTACAGCTTTCGAGCCCGAGTTTTCACGGAATCCGCCTGAATTTGGCTGCAATTCGGACAATTTTGTTTCTTGTACGTCTTCAGGGAATTTCGCTCCTTTAGATAGACACCTTCTTTTTTCCTTCAAAAACTTTGCAAATTTGTTTGTCCAAATTTCGGTTTGCCGCAGCTGTTTTTCTAAGGAATGTATCGAAAATAAGCTATCCACAAACTTTCTTTCAAATTATGTTGAAAACCGATATTTTATTCATACAAAAAATTGATCCTTTATTGTACGAGGTTAAACTTGAACATAATGGAGACCGGATGAAATTTAAGTTATTCCTTCACGAATTTTCGAACTTTGGATCAAATGCTCTTCATCAAGTTCCGGACAAGTGTTGCATCGCATTTTTTGGACGCTTGATCCCAATTTTTTTTGAACTCCTGATTGCCCAGTAACGTTCGATGGGTTGAAGCTGAGGGCAATTTGGTGGATTGATAATTTGGTGGATTGACATTGATTTGTTCTTCATGATTAGAGATACCACTTTGTGCTGCAGTTTCGGGTTGGTAGAACCGGGTTTTCTGCCTCTTCCTGGTAGCTTATCCAAAGAATAGTGTTCCCCAAACTTATTGATGATGGTTTTAACACTCGCATGATGAATTCCAAACCACTTCACCAATTTTCGCAAAGTAATACCCTTCTCACTTAGCCATGTGTCCAGAACCTTAATTTTCACTTCCTTTTCAATACGCGACATTTTGAAAACGTAGAATTTGAACCGCACAAACAAGTAAACAAAAGAAAGCTGACAGTCAAACGCACAGCATGCAATGTTCAGAGCATAAAAAACCATCACAAATACATGCGTACAACGCAAATGTATGTGGATAGCTTTTATTCGATACACTCCTTACCCCGGCCGGGTAAGTCCTTCAATGTGTTATGCATAACAAATCGGTTGATTGCATTTTGGACCACACAGACACTAACACCTTCTTCTCTTGCCAATTTTTTTAACGACAATCCTTTTTCAGTGCAGTACTTGGTCACAATCGATTTTCGCTTTTCTTCCCTAAGACCTCGCATTGTTTCGCTTGATGTAAAACTTTAACTTTCAATGAAGGTTTTCGTTTGTTTACAAGGCAAGCAACACATTGACACTAAACAGCTGTCACAATAAGAATAGAACTTCAAAGGTGTACTCATAATTAACGATGCAGTCCTTAGCTACAGCCCAGTACTTCTCTATCGGGCGAAGTTCTGAACAGTTTGGAGGATTGACTCTGTGTGGCACGTAAGGAGTGTATCGAAAAGTAGTTATAAACATTCGATGCGTTATTACGCATAAACTACTGTATATATTTTTAGCGTGTAAGCGCCATTTGCTTTGTTTACATGTCAAAAATGATTATTCGGTTCATTCATTTCCGTTGATAAAGTTGTATTCAAAATGTCGCGAATTGAATTTGAGACTAAAAAGAAAATTCTGCACACTTGGTGCACCGAAAAGGGTGTTACTTACAACCAGATTGCGAAAAGAGTAAATGTTCACCCGGCAAGTGTAAAACGCATCATCGAAAAGTTTGGCAAGGAGTGCTCCCTCAAGGATTTACCAAGAAGTGGCTGGAAACCCGGCTCCAGCAACCCCGATTTGGACCAAAAAGTTGTGGATTATATTCAACGGAACAAATCTGCCTCTACTCGCGATCTAGCCAAGAAGTTCAGGACCAGCATCGGAATGATTCAACGAATCAAGCGCAGGAATGACTTGAAGACGTACAAAAAGCAGAAAGTGCCCAAACAAACTCCGGAACAAAAGTCTCGTGCCAAAACCAGGGCTCGAAAGCTGTACAGCTGCATTTTGGACAATGTCGACCAGTGCATTTTGATGGATGACGAAACATACGTTAAAGAAGATTCAAGAACGCTACCGGGGCCGCAGTTTTATACTAAATCTGTTGGGGAACGTGTGCCAACCGCAGATACGACTGTTGCGATGGAGAAATTCGGTCAGAAGGTGCTCATTTGGCAAGCTATTTGTACATGTGGCTTGCGTTCTTCAATTTTCTATACAAAAGGAACTATAAATGCTGAGATTTATCAAGTTGTCTCGATTGTATTCGGCTCATGGCTGTGCCTCGCCAGCCTCGCTGTCTGCGAAGGGTCCAAAGGTCGCCTTCTGCTTGATCGATCCACCGTGTTCGTTGCGCGCCTCTTCTTCTTCTACCCGTCGGTTCGTTTTCGAGATATGTTTTAACTGGGCTGTCGTCTGATATTCTTACGACATGCCCAGCCCATCGTAGTCGACCTATTTTAGCGATGTGCACGATAGAAGGTTCTTCTAGCAACTGATGCAATTCGTGGTTCGTTCGCCTCCTCCACGTACCGTCTTCCATCTGCACTCCATCGTAGATTGTACGCAACACAATCCGTTCAAAGACACCGCGATGATCCTACACTAGCAATGTCCATGTTTTGTGGTCGTAGAGAACCACCGGTCTAAACAATGTCTTGTAGATGGTCAGCTTTGTAGTTTGGCGAACTTTGTTCGATCTTAGCGTTCTTCGGAGTGAAAAATAGGCACGATAGCCAGCCATAATTCGCCTTTGTACCTCTCTGCTGGTGTCGTTATCGGCGGTAACCAATGAGCCCAGACACACGAATTCGCAGAGCAGAACAATGTGGCCAGAATCCGTGCCAGAAAATTGTATGAAAGGTGTTGACAAAATTCAATGGCACTCTCCTCATGGATGATGAAACCCATGTAAAGCCCGATTTCAAACAGCTTCCAGGACAAAAAATTTACTTGGGTATGCCTTGGGGAGATGTTTCTGCCAAATTCAAGTTGGTGTTTGTAGATAAATTTGCACGCAAATACATGGTTTGGCAAGGCATCTGTAGCTGCGGTAGGAAGACCAAGGTTTTTATCACTGATTAGACATTTAATTCAGAGCTGTACAGAACGGAATGTCTCCAAAAGCGAATATTGCCATTCATCAGATCCCACAATGAACCTGTCATGTTTTGGCCAGATATTGCAAGCTGTCATTACAGTAAAACAGTGCTACAGTGGTATGAAACCAACGGGATTTAGTTTATACCGAAAGAACTCAACCCACCAAACTGTCCCAGCTCAGACCGATAAAGAGATTTTGGGCTATTATCTATGTTCTAATTCTAACTGGGCCTCACCTTATCATGATTTCAGTACGACAGCATTCTTCATTCAAGCAAGCAAAGGAGGACGGATTACATGAAAAGATAGTGTCAGCTAATTCTAGTCAATATCTTTATGTAGTTTCAAATTTTAAACCTCGTTTGTAATCGAAATTAATTAATTGAAGTTTGGAGGTTCGACAATGCAACATGCAGGTGCCTTTTTTAAAAAGAAAAATCCGAAACTCCGGTTATTAAGTTATATTCATTTAAATTTTAGTACCGATTTTAACCAACGGTAAGGATGCCGTTGGGCAAACCACAAAATGTGATGATGGTTTACTTCATTGAAAAAACAATATTTTTAGCAACGTTTAATAACACAGGGGTCACACATACAATGTGATGGTGTTTTTTCATTGTGGAGAAAAGGTGTTTATAACGCTTTTAAGCCGATGTATACCAACAGTAAGACTCCTGTTGGGACCACTCACAAAGTGTCATGGTGGTTTTTGACTATATTGCTAATAACAATTTTGATATTATTCCTCTGCGTGACAACTGACTGATTCGTTTGTTTACAAGGCAAGCAACACGTTGACACTAAACAGCTGTCACAATAAGAATACAACCTCAAAGGTGTACTCATAATTCACGATGCAGTCCCTAACTATAGCCCAGTACTTCTCTATCGGGCAAAATTCTGAACAGTTTGGAGGATTGACTCTTTTTGGCACGTATTTAACCTCTTGTACGTTATACCATGCCAGGACGGATAGTGACAAGAGCCCAAATCAGGCCAAAACAGAGCTAAATACCAACAGTAAATCTCCTGTTGGGACCACTCACAAAGTGTCATGGTGGTTTTTGACTACATTGCTAATAACAATTTTGATATTATTCCTCTGCGTGACAACTGACTGATATATGCGCTGTTATGATATAAAGAAGTGTACCAAAATCAATGTTTGAAGAAAATATTGATTCCATTTCTTCAATTATTACGTGTTTTGGCCGGATAAAGCGTCGTCGCATTATGCGAGAAAAACTCAAGCCTTCTTGGAAAGCCAAATCATCCCATATGTACCAAAAAACCAACAAACTTACCCCTGTGTTGCCCAATTGAAGATTTCTTTGGGTATTTGAGTTCGCTGGTGTACAAAAACAACTGGAGAGCCAAAGACTGTAAACAAATGATTAATAGAATCAAAAGATGCATTCGCCAAATCGATAAAGAATCTGTACAACGCTCTTGCTCAAACATCAGCACAAAGCTTCGTCGAACAGCTGATAACGGGCCGTATTCAAAAACTCATAATTTTACCTATCACTTTACCTTTCTATAACCTAGTCTTTTAATTTTGTCCCTTAAAGAAAATTCTCATTTCTAGTTATACCCCGTTAGTAGATGACTCTGGTGAATCTCAAAGAGAAAAGTTTAGTAAATCGCATTATAGATTCTGGTAAATTCTGAATTATTTTGCGAGCATTCTGAAAAATCCAGATGAAAACCAGTAGAGAATGTCGCCGCATCCTGAAAGGTTCTAGACAGCCTTTTAAAGTTCGTGGAGCAGATTATGGTGAATTATGGAGCGAATTGTGTAAAATGGTAGAAAATATTGGACAGGATTCTGGCGAATAGAGGAAAGAAACGTACTACTAAGAGGATTCTGGCAAACTCAGTAGATGATTTTTGTGCACTTCAACGAGGATGCTGGCAAATATTTAGGAAGATTTCGTTGATTCCTGAGCTAGATTATGAATCAGGTAAATAGGACTAGAAAATCTCATTGAAGCATGTAGTGCATTTCAACAAATGTTGAAGGCGTTTTTGGTAGGTTTTTTTTAGAATATCATATATAATTCGTTTGATTCTTGTACAAAATTCTAGCAAACAAAATGTTTTCTCGTAAATTTGGTGAAAAATTCTGGAGAATTCCGGACTAAATCGCGGTAAACCGAGGTGAAAGTTTTGATTAATTCCGATTTCTTTGGTAAATACGTACGAATATTCTGGCACATCTCGATGAAGATTTAGGTAAGCCGTATGGAGGATGTGGAGATTTCTGAAGATGTTTTTAACTTGGATGAATTCATGATGAACCTCAAAGAAGTTTTCGTTAAATCTAGGAAAAAATTTGGTCATATTTGTAGATGGTTTTCATAAATGCATAAAACTTCTGCATAGGATTTAGACAAAACTCAATGGAGATTCTGGAATGTATGTTTAGTCCCAAAGGCTTTTCTGATGGATTCTGCCGTTATTCTTGATACATCTCAGATCAGAGAACCTCAGCTTCCCTGGATACTAGCTAGTGGAACAGCATTCCAGATGTACTTTAATCACTGGCATTATCTGTTGAATGCGTAGCAGCTCCTAGGCAGAGCTTAAACCCAGATTGCAAATGAGCTCGCATCATTCCGATGTGGCAACGTAACGTAGCCTAACCAAACAACAGTGCCCGGTAACTTCTCCAACTCACGAGACTTCACAGCAAAATGGTGTGAAATATTTTTCCCGTAGTTCTTCAAGCTTCTACAATCTTGAATTGAAATGTTTGAGATTTAAAGAGATTTTTCGAATATTGATTCGCTAGCGAGAGATTTTGCACCAAACTTAAATTGAGATTTGAATGTGTCGCATTCGTAGTCCCTGAACGTCCACGATAAAACGCTGGAATGTTAAGGGGGGATATACAGTTAGAATGACCAAAAAATTCACTTAATTTTTTTTGCATAAAAGGTTAGTAAATTTCCCGTAGCATACGCTCCTGAAACCCTTTTCTCAGAATTTGATCACCAAGTGTTTCTTTTCATCGTTTTCGAAGATGCATTGTTTGCGCACAACAGGTTTAAAGAGACGCTTGACCGAGAAGACCTATTTTCAACGCGTTTTTCTCAAAACAGCACTTTCGGAGTTTATGCCGGTGATAACTCGCAAACTAATTATTCGATTAAGCTAAAACTTATAGGATTTCTTTTTTATAGTATTACTCTCTATATGAATCAAAAATAATTGTAATATTTTATAACTAAATATAGACAAATGTGATAAAATGGCGGAAAAAATGTGGATTTTTTTCAAAAATGTTAAGGCAAAAGTGCAATTTTTTTTAACTTTTTTTTTCAATTCATCTACTAAAGGGTGTCCACGATGAAATTGCCACACTATGAAATTGCTCTAACTTTTTAACCGTTGGGTAGAATTTAATGAAAATTTGGGTGGGTTTAGTTCATAGTGCATTATTTACATCCTGCAAGTTTTAACGTCCTGTGATCAAAACTCGCGGAAATGGAGTCGAAAGAACAGCTCGTGCGTGATAAAATCTTGCGCATTCATCACGAGAACAAGGATCTCTCGCATCGTTCCATCGCTAAAACGTTGGGAATCGCGAATTCCACGGTGTCGCGAGTGATTAAGCGGTTCGAGGAACGGTTGACCACCGATCGGAAGCCCAGAAGTGAAGGAAAAAGTATTCCGTACAACACCAAAAATCACAACCGCGTAGTTGGGGCCTTCAACCGAAATCCGAACGCCTCCGTCGGGATGTGGCTAAGAAGCTGCACCTAAGCCGAAGTTTTGTCCAGAAAGCCAAAACTAAGGCTGGGCTTCGAACGTTCAAGGTACAAAAGGCCCCTAATCGCGACGAGAAGCAGAACAAGTCCGCCAAAACCCGTGCCAGGAAGTTGTACCTCAACATGCTGACGAAAGTTGAATGCTGCATCATGGACGACGAAACATATGTGAAGGCCGACTTCGAACAGATCCCCGGAAACCTGTTTTTCACGGCCAAGACTAAGTTCAGCGTTCCGGAGCATGTCCGCACTCAGAAGATGTCCAAATTTGCGAAGAAATTCCTGGTTTGGCAAGCCATCTGCACGTGCGGGAAGCGGAGTGCACCTTTCGTGACCCAGGAAACGATGAACGGACAGGTGTACTTAAAAGAGTGCCTCCAGAAGCGGCTGCTTCCTCTCCTGAAGGCCCAAAACGTCCCAACAATCTTCTGGCCGGATTTGGCCTCATGCCACTACTCCAAGGACGTGCTGAAGTGGTATGCGGACAATAAGGTCAATTTCGTGCCGAAAATGTTCAACCCTCCCAACACTCCGGAGCTCCGCCCCATCGAGAAGTACTGGGCGATTATGAAGCAGCACCTTCTTAAACGACCTAAGATAGTGAAGACAGTCGAGGAACTGAAGAAAGTATGGGTTTACATGCAAAAAACGGTTGATTCACAGGTTGTGCAGAATCTTATGGCCGGGGTTAAGGCCAAGGTGCGGGCATTTGCGTATGGACTGTAAATAAAATACGAGTAAAATGGTAAAATGAAGTTTAATAGTTATTTCTCAATCCCTGAAAATTTGATGGCAATCGGATGAAAACTCGAATTTTGGGAATCAATTTTGTGTGTGGCAATTTCATCGTGGACACCCTTTAATAGATATACTACATTAGAAACAATTGATTAAGATGTTAATTCTTCTTTCTGTAAAACTTGCGAACTTTCTTCGAACTTTCGTACGATATCCTCAGATAAGCCGTGACGATTCTCCATGATCTCTTGAAATCAGCGGTACCATTTGCTTTCTTTTTAGTTTCGAAGAGTTTCCGATTAATTAGAGTCCAGTACTTTTCAGTTTGGAGGATTGACTGTTTTTGGCACGTATATGACCTCTTGTACCTTATACCATTCCAGAACGGATTTCACTTAATGACAAGAGGCCAAATCAGGCCAACACAGAGCTGGAGAGCCATGGCTTCTGTAGCAACCGCTTTTGCAGAAATTCATTCTCGTACACTTCCTTATTGATAGTACCGGTAGAGGGGAAACTTTTAGATTTTCGACCACAACTACACATGGCCTGTTAAATCAAATACTTTTCCGGGAATTTGGACACCTTCTTTGTCCGGAAATGCTCAGCAAGGGCGTTTCTTTGCATTGTGGTATAAAAAGCTAGACCTGGAAGCTGTTTAAAGTCTTCGTGTACGTATGTTTCATCATCCATTATCATACAAGAAAATGTTTGCAAAAAAACGGTGTTAAGCTCCTTAGCACGACTTTGCGCAGTGAAGTTCAAAACCTACACTGAAAGAAAAGAGCTCCCGTGGTTTGAGACCCCTCCACCTTCTGGAAGAGGGGCGCTCTCATACAAATGATACACAAATTTCTGCATAACTCGATAACTAATCAATCAAATGGAACCACATTTGGCATGAGGGAGTTCTTGAAGGTAGGATTTTTATCAATTGTAGTTCGAGACCGCTCCCTTCATTTTATCAGAAGGAACTGTTTCTCATGTCAACTGAATGATGTATGCACTGTTATAATTTTGCTATAAAACCACAGTTTATATACGGCCATCTCATCCCACTACTGGTCTTCGAATGTTTCTGAAATATTAAATGATAAGAGTTCGCAATATTCATAAATTGCGATGAGAGAAATCAGCTCCCTGCATGCATTGAAAACTGTATGACGTGTCAAACCTAAGCATTTTGTTAGAAAATTACGCGGAAGTGAACAATTATAAATTAACTAATAATGTCTCAATTGCTTTGGAAAAAATCGGGCATCCTGATAGCAACATGGTTTCCTTAATGGCAGACATATGCGTATGCATTATGACAGACATAAAATATGCCGAATGAAGGAACAAGGCTGACATTGCATTCTGTTAGGGGCCATCTATATACCTATATCCATATGATTACTATTGACATAAAACTGATTGGGTCGCTCTGTTCAAATTTTTCAGAAATTCTCACTTTTTGTGGAATTCCCCATTTCTTGAATTCTCAGAATCTTCCTGGGTATCCTCGGTATTCCTGGTGGGTGCTTCCCCTGTAATATCGCAAAAATGTTCGAATCTTTTTTCCCGCGTACGTCGATTCTGAAAATTCAATAAGATCAACAACTGAAAAGAACTTATCCGGTCAGGTCGTTTTACCTAAGGTGATTTAAAAGTAGCATTTAAGGCGAATTAAACACTTAACAGAAGGACGGGGGGCAGTTTGTTTTTTTTTTTTTTGGTTTAAAGGATCGTCAATTGCAGACCCCAATTATCCGTTATGAGGAGGCTCAACATTCACCCTAACCGCTTTCTGCAATTGACATAACCAGGACTCACTCAACTCAATTTTTTTTTGCAAGCTTCCGTCCCAAGAACACCCACCGTGTGATCAAATCTATTCCGCACCAGCGCTACTACCGAGCTGAGCCTCCAAATCCACCCCGAGATATAGGACGCGTGAAAAGCAACCAGTCGGCGGATGGATGGAGGAACGGAGCGGTTTTCAAATCGCAATATATATTGGAATTGAGCCTCCGAGTTGAGGTAGCCTGAATAATAATTATACTGAACTATATGACAACAACGACGACGACGGCGACTACGGCCTTGCCAACATCTGACAAGCCAACGAAAGAATTTCAATGAATAATGAAGAGTTGAATTCGAACTGGAAGAGAACTACACGAATGGCAAGAGATATTCAATGCGAAAAAAAATAGGCATCGGTGGATGGATGACGACGCTCGTTCGGTCCAACCAGCCAGGCACAGATATATAAATGGATTGTGTGGATATGGCTTTGGGGAAAACATGTCTATCTGCATGGGACGCATTTGAGCATTATTAGGATTGGCATGACTCCGCCGCCGTCGTCGTCGTCGTCGTCTAATGCTCAAAGGGGGCCCCAGCTCACTGAAGCATATTTGCACAATGATTATTCGTCCAATTCAAGAGGACATCGGAATTAGGTGGAATTGGTTCGAATGGCATTGGAGCGGCAAATATGGAGTGATGGTTTGTAATTATGAACATGCATTTTTTTTTCGCTTCTCCGCCACCGCAGCTGGAAGCACTATAGGTAAACGATTTGCATGTGAGATACTATTACGTGAGTCGAAAATTGAACTTTGACACGATGCGAAGACAGTTCGGGTGATGAAACTGCAAAAGTAATTTACGGCAAAACTGTTACAAGGTTGGGGAATGGTAAATCTGAAATGTCATTTCGAGAAAGGCTCCCGGCCGCAATGAATACAGCAATCACTTATGAGAAGTAGTTCCACTTGTAAATTCGCTCACAATTCCAGCGTTTCATCAGGAAAAAAAGGACTCCTTCATCGAGCCTTCATGTATTCATCAACTTATGTTTACGACATGGCCAAAACATGTACAAACGCCAACGGTGGCGGCGGTGGTGGCGGCGGTTCTTCTTCCCCTGCACGTTCAACCTGTTCCTATTCAAATCGTTACCGAGTAAATTATTCACATACTCCTTGGAAGAACACACACAAAACATAGCCCGGAGGCATTTTCAATCCCAGCCCCTTCGTTACCCCTCCTACACAACCCCGTCGCCACGAAGGCTGATGGGGCTTTTGTCTCAGCTGCTTTAATAGATACGTATGTTCAAACTAAACGTCAACTATTATACAAGGTCCGGCAGAAAATTCAGTCCAGTCTCGTTCCGAAAGAGCAGCTGTCACTGTTCCGTCCGTATATCGACCGAAAACTTTGACTTTCTCATGGTGCGCACACAAACACATACGCCGAGAGTTGTTTCTTTAAAAATGCATCAATTATTCATGTGCGAAAGACAAGTTAAAACATTTCGAAACGGGACGCGATACATAATAGATTGCACTGACGACGGGGTCCTTCGGTGTTCCTTCCACTGACTGACTGACTGACTGACTGGCTGACTGGCTGGTCGGTCGGTCGGTTGGTCGGTCGAAGTTGATAAGTTGTGCAGTAGGTATGCTTCAAGGTATGTATGCATGCTTGGTGCGTTGCATGATGATTGCTAACAATGGAATCCACCCGAAACATTCCAGCAGTTTTGGATAGCACTTTTAGTTGTTCAATAATATGGATTTTCATAATTTCTGGATTCCTGAAAAGTGGAAAATTGACGAATTTAAAGAAGCTTTTAAGATAGCATTTCCATGTATTATGTATAACTGAACCAACTTATGAAATTAGTGAAATTTGAACATCTATGAATTCGCCCCAAAATATTTGGCAAAACGTCAGAACACCGTCACTACAGAATTAAATTTGTACAATTATGACGTGACATCGCGTCCAGAAAACCGATAAAATTAAAGTTCACTTTCCGGGTTCATTCTGGTAGGTTTTGAAGAGAAGTGTTATCAATAATACAAATAGAAGATATCAGTAGTCTGCAAAGAGGATCTGAATGAATTCACATGAGAATATTCAAAATTGAGTAATTGGTCGGATTGAAGTATTTTTACTTTCAAATCCACCGCATTGCAATTGTACTGTTCATTGCATACCCTTGATTATGTTTAGTGAGTTCGTTCCTTTTTGCCTACAATAGTTTTTTTAATTCTTAATTTTCTTGTTAAAGATATGTTTAAATCGTAATTTTTATTTAATAGGGACACTTTAATAGCGGGGTGCATTCGTGTCACAAGAAATAAAGGGCGAACACGAAATTATTGCGACACCGTAAATGTCATGCCAATTTTCTTATAATGTTTAGAATCAAACCAAAATTTAAGGGTAGTTTTATACATATATTTACTTCAAAAATCGAAAGAAAAGTTAAGCAATGGAGCCTTGAGTGTAAAATTGAACGCATTTTCGCTTGATGCCCTCCACCAAAGTCTTTACAGTGTCATCCGGTACCAGTTTCTTAGTTTGTTTTCCATTTTCTTAACATGCCCTTCTCGTTTTTGACTGTCTTCTTGCTCTTCCGAAGTTCCCGCTTCATCATTGCCCAGTACTGCTCCACCGGGCGCAGCTCCGGACAGTTTGGCGGATTCATGTCCTTTGGAACAAAATGGACAGAATTGCCAAATCTGGCCAAAATAGCGGAGCTTCGTCGTGCTGCTGCAAGAACGGCAAAAGGCGCTTCGCGAGGCACTCAGATTTGTAGATCTCGCCATTTACTGTGCCCTTTGTCACGAAAGGCTCACTCCTCAGTCCGCAAGAGCAGATGGCCTGCCAAATGAGATATTTGGAGGCGAACTTCGACATTTTCTTCTTCTTAAATTTGTCGTCCACATAGAACTTGCTCTTGCCGGTGAAAACTCCAACCCCGGAATTTGCTTAAAATCGGCTTTTATATACGTTTCGTCGTCCATCACACAGCAGCCATATTTTGTCAGCATCTTCTCGTAGAGCTTCCGTGCCCGAGTTTTAGCCGTCGATTGTTGCCGCTCATCGCGGTTTGGGAAGTTCTGTACCTTGTATGTATGTAGTCCAGCTCTCTTCTTTGCATTCTGGACGTAGCTCTGCGACATGCCGATCTTTTTAGCCAAATCACGGCTTGAGACGTTGGGATTTGCTTTAATCATCCGCTTCCCTCCGTCTTTTTGTTCTTCGGTCCTGGTTTTCTTCCAGCTCCTTTGCCGTGGTCCAACGTCAACCGCTCCTGGAACCGCTTCAACACTCTGGAGACGGTTGAATGGTGAATGTTCAACATTTTTCCCAACTGCCGGTGCGACAGGTCAGGAAATTCCAGGTGTTTGGAAAGAATTTGTTCTCTCTACTCGCGTTGGTTCACCTCCATTTTCGTTGAATCGAAAAACACGACTTCGAGTTTGACAGCATGTAAACACATACACATATACACATCAATGAGAAAGTGTGCAAAATTTGGTTGATTTTTATCCAATGGTAAAAAAGTTATGCCCTGTTGAATGTGTCGCAATAATTTCGTGTTCGCCCTTTAATATTATCCATTTACATATTTACATAGCATCAATCCAGTGCTCACTCTCCCATTCCTGTTATATCCTTCTTTTTCAACTCTTGTTATTCATCTTTACTTCTTCCGCTTCTCTACTTCAACTTTTCCTGCTTCTTACGATTCATCTACTTTTTCTCTGCTTAAAGTTTCTTTTCTTTACTGTTTTGCTGGGCTGCCGGGTGATCGACTTTATTTCATTATATCACGTTGAAATGTTTGCCATTTTAGAGTTGCAATCATCTAGCACCGCGGCGGAAAAGGCAAATAGCTAAATTTCAATATTATATTTACATTGTTTAGTTTTTTTTTACAACATCGTGTTATTTCCATCATATCATGACCTTCACAATTCAGTATACGTTCATCGACTAATGGTTGAGCTATGTAGATGTATATAGCTGCATCTTATTATTAATTGCATATCATTATTATTTTCACAACAAACAATACTCAAACAGATTTTATCTGCTTCAAGGTCATTGGGAGCGTGATTCCAGGTAGTGTAGATGTGTTACTGCTGCGTCTTTTTCTATTACCCACCCGCACTTGTAAGTGGCCCCAGCAGCATCCTTGGTGTTTGTTTAATTCAGTCGTCAAATTGGATATTTCAACGTATTCTTGTATTCCATTGAAATAAACCACCGCCACTTGTGAGTGGCCCTAACAGTATCCGTACTGTTGGTTTAAATCGGTTCTCAAGCTCGATTTTCAAAACATTTTTATAACCTGCTGAAATTAACTACAGTGCACTATGGTCCAGGTCACGAATTTACGAGGAACCATGCTCCCAGTGCCTAAACTTGATACTTTACAGCAAAGTGATGTTCTACAACATGTTTTGTATTACTAAGGCCCATTTTTTGATGTTGGTTTAAATTGGGGTGGTCCTCATTTCCACGGAAATACAAAAACTAACTTTTTTATTTGCTAAAATAGACGTTTACATTCTTGGGCAAAGTTGTAGCGCAGAAAATTTCATGGAATTTTCATATATAAATTACTATTGGTTGGTTGAAGCTAGCGGCAAAGTTAATATATCAAAATACGCGCTTTCAAAAGTTCTACAAGTTGTTTCAACTCAATTTTACAATGAAAATTAAAATAAAACAGTTAGAGCAAAAAAAAAAAAATTTTTTTTGGTACACCCTAAGTTAATGAAGGAAAATTGCTCGAAATCGGTCAATTTATACATGAAAATTACATGAAATTTTCTGCGCTACAACTTTGCCCAAGAATGTAAACGTCTATTTCTGCAAATAAGCAAGTTAGTTTTTGTATTTCCGTGAAAATGGGGACCACCCTAATTTTAATAAACATCAAAAAATGGGCCTTAGTAATACAACATGTTGTAGAACATCACTTTGCTGTAAAGTTTCAAGTTTAGGCACTGCGAGCATGTTTCCTCGTAAATTCGTGATCTGGACCATAGAGCAGTGGCATCAACAGCATCCCTACTGTTGGTTTAAATCGGTCCCTAAACTCGATGTTTTAACATCATTTGGAATTTTGCTGAGATAAACCACTCACACTTGTGAGTGTCCCCAACAGTATTCTTATTGTTGGTTTAAATCGGAGCCAACATTTGAATAACTTCGATGTGCATCTCTGAATAGAGTATGAACAGAAACATAGCTAAATATCTTATTCGTTGCCGTCGTTTAATTCAGCACACCGTTTACCAAAAAAGATCCCGCTGCAAACCCAACCATTTTATCCAGCATCCCAGTGATTTCTGGTGGAAGTGCAGAGGTGTTCTCGACTTCCAATAAATCGAGTATTACGCCAACATATTCCAACTTATTTCCTATTTGACCTGCATTAGGGCCGGTATTGCCTTAGTTTGGGATCACCAGTTTTTACACATTGAGGATGTATGCTAGTCCATAGAATCATCTTTTGGTTCTCTGTGTAATAATAGCTGATCGGAGTAGCAACCTCGGGCGGTCAATAATGCTCATGCTCTTTTATTTCTCTCTTTTCTTCTTAGGCGTTTCTCCTTCAGCTTGTCTTCTTCCTTTGTTTTCTCTTCTTCCACTAGTGCTTTTGTTCTTCCGTTTATCTTCTTCGATTTCTATTCCTAACTAACATCGGTGTTGAAATAGAGCTTGTTCTAGCAAATTTGGAGAAGATATTCAGCTGTTTCTTCTAGAATAGCTGAATAGCTTCTCCAAATTTCTTTGAACAAGCTCTTATTCAACACCGATGTTAGTTGGGATAATTCTTTTTCTCCCGCTTCGCTGCTTTTCTTCTTAGACTTTTTTTTTACATTTCTATTATTTTTGTTATCTTGTACTATATTACATTTTTCCCTTCTTTCCTCTGCTTCGCTCTTTGAGTTGTACCTCTTTGAATTTCTTCTTTTTCATTCATTTTATTTTTCTTCTTCGACTTCTCTTCTTGATTTCTTCTACTTCTCTTCCTTCGCTTAGGGTTTTTTGTTCTTCTGCCGATGATTTCGTTGTATTTAGTAATTCAAAATTTAGGTATTGGACGGATTGAAGATTGAAGTAGTTTGTTTTTCATATCCAAACCATTGAAATTGTATTGCTGAACGTACCCTTGGCAATGTTCAGTGCGTTCGTTCCTTTTTGTCTACAATTTTTTTTTCTTTTCTCAATTTTCTTGTTAAAGATTGTTTCTTTTTTGTTTTTGTTTATTAGTGACACTTTTCAACAGAAGGGTACATAAGTGTCATAAGAAAAATATAAATCCATTTACATCTCCATATAAAATCAATTCAGTATTCATTCACCCATTCTTCTTCATATCCTTCTTTTTCGACTCTTGCTCTTCAACTTCTCTTCTTCCGCTTCTCTACTTCCCCTTCTTTTCCTCTGAGGATTTGCTTAAACTTTTCCTGCTTCTTACGTTTCTTATCTTCCACTAGTGCTTCAACTTCGTGTGCTTCTGCCGTTTATCTGCTTTGACTTCTAGTTTTCCATTTCTTTCCCTTAGCTGTTTTTCTTCTACGACTCTTTTCTACATTGCAGTTCTTCATGTTATCTTCTTCTATTTCACTTGTTTCCATTGTTTCATCTGCTTCGCTCCTTCCGTTCGGCTTGTTTCAATTTCTTCTGCTCCATTTAATCCATTTTTCTTCGATTTCTCTTCTTGATTTCTTCCACTTCTTTTTCAGCCGATGATTTCGTTACGCTTTTTTTTCTTCTATTCTTGTTTCGCTTCTCTTTCCCAACTTTTCTTCTTCAGTTTGCCTTCTTCAATTATTTGTTTCCATCGTCGTTTTTTCTTCCGCATTTGTTCTTCAGTTTTTCCTCATCCGCTTCTGTTTTTCCGCCCGGATTAGCATCGGACACATTTCAGCTTTTGTCGTTTTCTTCATCAGCTTCATCCATTTTCTGATTCCACTACAGTTGTCTGAACCAGAGGACTGAAGAGAGCGATAGTTCTTGAAGCCAGCTACTTTTGGTGTGGCGCTAGTGACGATTTGAACATTTTAAGCTTGGTTCACAATGGTTTATATTTCTTTACAATATTTCTTCTATCAAACTACTAGTAACAGTAATTAAGGTAAAACATTATAATACCTGGCTGATAAACAATCGATATTGTCTTTTTAATAACCACTGCACTAAGTACAACACGGAATTTATTTTTTCTCGAATCAAATTAACGACAAAACACGACAACTTCTGCCGCGACTATTGTGTTTGCTGCATAAAGCCTTCAAGAAAATCAAGCTGTCAAATCAGCACCACACGCAGCACCAAGTTTTCGGCTTCACGATTATTGTTCGTGGATGACAGCCGCTTCAGTCCTGTGGTCTGAACA
>JASCZW010016875.1:0-17904 GCA_034211315.2 Aedes japonicus | reverse complement strand
CGACCAACCGCATCTATTTTTCTGTACAGCTTATCGCTGAACTGTTACGATTCATCATAACAAACTTGTATATCTTCAAGTCATTACAGCACCCATCTAACTCCCATCTCTTCCCATTTTAGGTATCCCACCGCAAAGGGCTCCCGCACGTCATCTATTGCCGGGTCTGGCGCTGGCCGGACTTGCAGAGCCACCACGAGCTGAAGCCGATCGAAACGTGTCAGTATCCGTTCAGCGCCAAGCAGAAAGAAGTCTGCATCAATCCGTACCACTACAAACGGGTCGAAAGTCCGGTACTTCCGCCGGTGTTGGTTCCGCGCCACTCGGAATTCGCACCCGGTCACTCGCTGCTGCCATTCCATCAGATGAACGAACCCAACATGCCGCACAACGTGAGCTACACCAATGCCGGCTTCAACAATTCGCACATGGGCGGAGGTGGACCGAACTCGCCGATTTCCTCGCATATGGGTCCGAACAGTCCCATTTCCTCGGTGTCCAGCCCCGGACCGATCAACTCGAATCCTCAGAGCCCTTACGGTTCATTACCTGAGACACCTCCGCCAGCGTACAGCCCACCGGAAGATGGGACCAACGTGGTTGGCAGCCAGGAGAACAATCAGATGGATACCAATCAGATGCATGGTGAAGTGGCCCCGGTAAGCTATCAGGAACCTCCCTACTGGGCCAGTATAGCCTACTATGAGCTGAACTGCCGCGTTGGCGAAGTATTCCACTGCAATTCAACCTCCATCATCGTGGATGGGTTCACAAATCCCTCCAACAACTCCGACCGGTTCTGCCTCGGTCAACTGAGCAACGTCAACCGCAACAGTACAATCGAAAACACACGTCGTCATATCGGAAAGGGAGTGCACCTATACTACGTCGGTGGAGAAGTGTACGCCGAGTGCCTGTCGGATTCGGCCATCTTTGTGCAGAGCCGCAACTGCAATCACCATCACGGCTTTCACCCGAGTACGGTGTGCAAAATTCCGCCCGGCTGTTCATTGAAGATCTTCAACAACCAGGAATTCGCGCAGCTGCTGTCGCAATCGGTGAACCATGGCTTCGAAGCCGTGTACGAGCTAACCAAGATGTGTACGATACGAATGAGTTTCGTCAAGGGCTGGGGTGCCGAGTACCACCGACAGGATGTCACCTCTACACCCTGCTGGATCGAAATTCACCTCCATGGGCCCCTGCAGTGGTTGGACAAGGTCCTAATCCAGATGGGATCGCCTCACAATGCAATCAGCTCGGTGTCGTAAGATGTTGCCGGATTTTTTTTATTCTTGGACGGAACGTGCGAATGATGTGATGAAGAATGACTGTGACGAGGACTAGTAGTCGAATAGTTGTTTTGTTAGCATGCTAAGCAGTATGAGAGCAATCGATACAAAGAAAGGTCCCTAAAAAAAAGGCTCACTAGCGAGGCGTGAGGTTTACTGAAGATGGAACGGATGCAACCCGAGGGGAGCTCTGTGGAAGAGTGTGATTTGTGTGAGAATATTCTTTAGACAAGTTTAGCTCTTTTGAACACACAATCAAACACACGCGCGTTCTTATATACAATTTATGAGCAGTTGTAATTTTTTAGCGTTAAGTGATAGTGTAGTGACATTTATTTTTTAAACTAATTGATTTCATATTTACGATGTAAAAGATAAACAAATCAAGTGATTTGCAGTTGTGTTTGAAGGAGGAATAAAAAGGAGGGCAAAACCCAGTTTTTTTGGACGTTGTGTGCAAAGAGAAATTGATTTAGTATTTTTCAATAGTGCAATTTTTATTTCAATCCAGCAGAACAGTTTGCCATTATATTTTTTTTACTATCGATGCGAATGAGAAGCTTTTCGATGTAAACAAAAAACAAGTTATCTTTAGAGTTAAAGATTTTAAATAGAAGTGCTTCTTTTAAAAAGAACAATTTCAAAACTACTTTATTAAGTTTTATCGGTTTTAACGGAGCGTATTTTTTAAGTGCCTTTTTATTTAAGTATTCTCCTACTGTTGTGCACTGGGTTTTAAGACATATTGTAAGCAAAATTTCAGTTCATTTCGCTAGATATCGGAAAAGTACGAAAATTACAGAGTAGGCACTTAGAGAGTTAGAGATGAGAGGTTGCATTCGGAGATTACTTAAAGGATGAGCGGGAAGTGGAATAGACAGTTCTGTTTGGTAGAGGGTTATTGAGGTACGAATCAGGACTCTGCGACGTGATTTTTCGCAACTCACCGACGACGGAGAGTTATTTTGACTCCCGGAATGACATAAATTCGTGATTTGATCAGTTTTTAGACCAGTGTCATCTGTTTTCAGTTTCTGTTTAAAGGAATTTTACATTACAGTTATCGATAAAAGGAATGGTCATGTGAAAACGATTCAATTGTGCGCTCAAATTTTGAACAATGCTCCCAAATAAATATGCTTTTTAAAACAAAATTAAAACTGATTTGGAGGTCATCAATGCACATCAATGGGACATGTTTTCCACGGGAAATTGTTTGCTTAAAAAATCATAATCAAACTTAGCAGAAATTCCCGTCGAATCAGTTTTGTAAGCTCCCAATGTCACTCTTCTCTGCGTACACAAAACAAAACAAATACTGAGCAGCAGTTACGAATGAGCAAAGCAAATAGTGTCTTACAGCACCTGTTAAAATTTTACAAGAAATCTGCACTATCCCTTGTCCTCCAAAAATTTGCCCCACACCCATTTCAAGTAGCGCGCCATTCAAAGAGGCTCGCCCGCTAGTAACAACACAGTCCTAGTGGCCTTTCCGCTTAAGCTCTCTCGGCTATTTTATACTCTGCTTAAGAATACTAAATAAAACTTAAAGAAGAATAAGTGGAATCTCGATCTCAAAGCAGAACGGTGTTGTTGAACTTGTATACACGAAAGGTTTGCCGAAGATATACTCATTTTACATAAATAAAGTTACATGGAAACCCGTCAGTAAACAGCCCTGAGGCCTTTACTAAGCCGCGCCTTTCTACCGACTCCAGTCGGAGAAATGATACGCGGTGGTACATTCTGTGCCTATTAAAAGTACATGAAACCAGTGTTGCCATAAAAGTTATTGAAATAGGATAACATTTGCTTCGTTTTACATTCGCTGAAAATGCCTTATTGTTTTTATTTCTATTTACGGACAGTGCCTGTGAAAGTTTTATACATACAGCTTTTTAGCAGCCTTTGACAGCAAGTTTTAAACCTATTTTGAACGTTTGACAAGAAGAAGAATGAATGTTTCGGTACAGAGGTGTAAAATTTAAAAAAAAACACAAGAAATACAACAAAAAACAAGAAGAACTCTATTTTGCTCATTTAGTAATGTAATTCAAATAGAATAAAGGACAAAAAACAGATATTTGGAGGTCATGATGGGAGGTCTTAAGACAACAAATAAATAAAAATGGATATAGACTATTTTAAAATGGAAATTTAAACTTCAACATTCACCGGAGTTCGAAGCAAAAGCTTAATGGATCAATAAAATAAAAATCCTGCGATCAAACAAACATTAAATATCATACAGATATCCCTGATGGCTGGTCGAAAAAAAGAAGCTATGGAAATCGCTCCGCACCAATGCTTATCAGTCAAATCCAACCATCATCATTCGAACAGTAAGTAAAAAAAAAAACAAAACATTTATCGCACACTCAACAAAAAAATCACAGTGTTGTTATATAAAGCCAACTGATAGAACATCAGTTGTAATACACAACAATCCAAAATTCTCAGATAGCAGATATGTATGTATTAGAAATAGTGCAACAGCTCGTCTAAAGTGTTTCGATAGTTAATAATGTAGTTGGAAACAAACACACATTAAACAAAAAAAATACCTAAGTAATAAAAGAGACATTTTACATGAGATTGCATAAATCAATGCAAGAAAGTTCATGCAAAGAAATTAAAAAAAAAACTAGAGTTAAGCAAATCACATGATTAAGCAAAACTACTTAAAAGCATAGTAAAGAGTAAACAATATGAAAAGGAAAACTTTTTTTTTAGTTAGAGAGTCGTGAGCAATGCATATTAGAATAATACTTGAATGGATAAAAAAGAGAATACACAACCATTTCAAAGAAAAACAAAATAGAAGTCGCAGTAGCCACATGGAAGGGAAGTTGTGCGAGAAAAAGACGGCACGGAACAGTGGAATGAAAACATATTGAACGAAACAAACTCTATCTCTAACACGTGCAGTGTAACATACTGAGACAGTAATACATATTTTCGTGACATATTATTTTTAAACACCCACGAAATGACGAAAATAATTCAAACAGTAATGTAAACAACACAACCGTAAGAATTAGCGGAAATTGATAACATATAATCAATCGGCGAAGGAAACAGAGCGGTGACGATATTACACTTAAAGAGTAAACAAACAAAACAAAACAAAAAGTAAGAGAAAATGACACATTAAGCAAATCTATCATTGATCTCATGTCATTCTAAGTACGCTGCTTGACATTTTCGCCCCTATCGTTGTGGAAAAGAGAAAAGTAATTGTCGCTCCGTCGAAACCGGAATCAGTTTGTTCGTCGTCAATCCACCCACAAGCACTTCTCCATACATACACACACACACACACACACACACACACACACAGATGCACACTCACACATACACACTTACATAAATAGGACACCGTTTTATAATTTTGTTTCTTCTCGCAACTGCATCAATCTCCCGGAATCGTCATCGTCTATGTAAGTCATTATTGTGAAATCGCGCGTTAAAGGAGATTGATACCGAATGAAACGAAAAAAAACAAAAATCACAGTCGTATGAATACAATTTCAAATAAAAAAAAGTATTGAATCTAAAGAAACAAAACAAAAATTAAATCTTCCCGGCAGGTATCCAGGAAAAATTGTAGGAAAATTGAATGTGAAACATAAGCAGCTGGAAGAGGAAGATGAAAAAAAAAATTTTTGTCAGGCGCAATTGAAGACGCACGGAAAGATGGAAAAGATGGAACACAGAGCAGAATACCTGCAAAGAGAACAATGGAATACTATATCATTTAAAAGTAATTGTAAATCGATAAGTGAAAAGTGAATCAATAAAATCAATAAAAATGTAAATGTTCCGTCTGCTGGTAGCTTTGTTGAGAGATCCGAACGATTCTTTGGCAGCTGCCAGGTTTTGGGTTGAATGTCAAATCATAATTTAGTGTACCTATTCCTGATTTTATAGGAAAAAAAGACGTTCGACACTTGCAGGGCTATTCTGCGTGGCGTGTGAGTCGAGACGACTTGCTCTCACTCCCGAGGTGACAATTGTTGTCTCCATTTGATTTGCACGGAGAGTCACCTCACACGAGGCGACAATTCTCACCTCGTATGTGAGACCGAGTCGTCTCGACTCACACGCCACGCAGAATAAGGCTGTTGGTGAAGTGAGAAAAGTCGCCTGCAGTGACGTGACTCTCCATTTGATTTACCAAGAAGTGTCACGTTACTGCAGGTGACTTTTCTCACTTCATCAAGTGACAAACATCACACTATTGTCTTTCATGGCGACTGCCTTTGATCTGATATTTTGCTCTTGGTGATTCTAATCACTGTTTTTGCTTAAGCGATATGAGAATTATGAGTTGTGGGTTGGTCCAACTCGGACCTTTTGTACCCCCTCGTTTAACGTGTAATCCGACTCACGTGTTGTTTATAACTCTGCATTTCAGTTTCTGTTTGTGTGGGTAGCCTTCTAACATCAAAATATACAGTTGAGATACTAAGATTCTGATGTACGGTTAAAATTGGTGCCATTGCTTGCTTCTTGCAAGATATTTGGCATTGACTGATAAAGGTGGCGCCTTCAAAAGGTGCTCTCATACTTCGAAGGCTGTAAATAAATGAAGCTTTCAACATAATCGGTTGCTGCGATTAAAGCAAGAAAGCCAACTCTAACAGAATCGAATATTTGATCATTATTTTTCACATTTCATTAATTTCTTAAATTCACAAGTGAGATCACAGCAACTCTATGATGAACACGTAACTACTCTGTTGCTACTACCATTGCTTATAACAGCGACACAGTAACATAATGGGGTGTGCGATTGTCCATAGATTATAAGTAGTAGGCTATGGAAAATATGAAATATAGAGACAGAATAAATGTGACTGACGTGTACGGAAGTACTTTCTCTTCACTCTGAACCCGAAGTACCACATCTGGCGACGACGAGTAACAGGATTATTTTTTTCATCGCAGGTATAGTCAAATTAAACTGAAATTATTAAAAAAAAAATAGCAAGTGAAATGTTCTTTTATTATGGTTATTCAGTCACTTTTCGGAAGGACATTGAAAAAAAAACTGCCAAATGCATACGGGAGGCGCTAGCCGCTGCGAGCAGCAGAAAAAGGCGATTGCCGCTGTTCCGGAACAGGAAAAGTCGTGAAGCCGCTGCCCTTTGGTAGAAACCAGGCAAAAGCCGCTGATGTAAAAAAAAACTAAGGTAAATGCGTGTACAAGGTCGAAGAGATTGAATTTCTGGGCCATATATTGTCACATCAAGGTATTCGTCCAGCTTCAAGCAAAATCGATTCACTACCAGAATTCCGTGAACCTTGCACTTCAGAGGAAGGTAGAAGTTTTTTGGGGCTAGTAACTTACGTCGGACGATTTCTTCCAGATCTTGCTACTAAAACTGCTTAGGCTGCGCTTAGACAACTGACCTGCAACGACAGAAAGTTTGAATGGAAATATGCACACCAACGTTGTTTTGAGCAATTGAAGCATATGATTTCGGATGTCCAAACTCTTTCATTTTTCGATAAATCGTTGCGCACTAGAGTAATAGAGTACCATATAATTTCCTATGCTAGCAAAAGCCTAACAAATATCGAAAAAAGGTATTCCCAAACTGAAAAGGAAGCACTCGCATTAGTTTGGTCAGTTGAGAAGTTTGCTGTATATCTAATTGGTAGACATTTTGATAATTGATTTCATTTTCTTGTTTTGGCAATTAAAGATAATCGTTTTCTTGTTTTGGCAATTCAAGAGTCCGTAGCTGTAGACGTCGAAGAAATCGAGAAAGCTGCAAGTAAGGATTTAGAGTGTGAAAGAAAGCCTCAAATCTGGAAATTGGAACAAGCCTTCAGTGAAACCATTTGAACCATTCAAGAATGAACTAGGGTTCGTGGGAGAAACTATGGTAAGAGGAAATAAATTGGTGGTTCCGAAGACTTTACCAAATAGGATGACACAGCTGGCCCATGAAGGACATCCGGGTGAGTCGCTCATGAAAAAACGGTTGAGGGATCGCGCTTGGTGGATTCTAATGGACCGAGAAGCAAAATAATTTGTGGTCAAATGCGAAGGATGTCAGCTGGTTGGACTTCCTAGTAAACCAGATCCGATGATTCGTCGTGAATTTCCATCAAAGCCGTGGGTTGACATCGCGATAGATTAAATTGGACCGTTACCGTCAGGAGCGTATTTGCTGGTAATAATTGATTATTTCAGCAGGTACAAGGAGGTATAAGTCATGTCACGAATAACGTCTCGTCTCATTAGACTTAGGTATCCTAGAACAATCACTTTGGATAATGCGAAGCAGTTTATATGACGAGACTTTGAAGAATACTGTAAAGTACATCGAATCAACCTGAATCATTCTGCTCCTTACTGGCCGCAGGAAAACGGACTTGTAGAACGCCAAAACCGATCGCTATTGAAGCGATTGCAGATAAGCCACACCTTATACCTGGTACAGACATACAACGAACAGCGTTGTACTCCTTTAGTCTAGTACGTGTGTTTGGACTGAATTAAAGCACAGAGAACAGACATCCAAACTAGAATATATTTCTCAAAAAAACTTGTGTAAGGATTCAAATTAAAATACGTTAAAACACTATTGCCATCTCTCGGGCTGTGGCCACTTGCGATTTTTAATCGAACAAGATTCGTTGCCCGTGCGGTGAAAGAACTGAACTGGCCAAAAAAATTTAGTTGATGAATAAGATTTCAAACTGGTCAATGGATCGCGATGCCAGCGCCGCCACGCTATTGCCAGTTCATTGCGATTATGAAATGGCCGTTAAATTTCTTACACAGTTTTTGAATTTGACTTGGATGTCTGTTCTCTGTGATTAAAGTATTTGACAGTTCGTACAACGGTCAGCGATGTGTGTCTGTCATAAGTAGAAGAAACTGGAAGAAAGATTCAAGTGATTATCTCATTATGTACTATACTATACTATACTCTATGTATATAGGACATCGAAACCATTCCACCTACTTCAGATTACCGAGATCGTGATTGCATTCAAAAATAAAAGGGAAAAGATCGCGAGGACACCAGGCGACATGCAACGGAATCCAAGCGGGCGACACTGTTTTAATGAAAAATTTGACACCATCTAACAAATTACAACCAACATTAGGCCCAAACAGATATACAGTTATTAGAAGAACAGGTCCAAAGATAACAATCGAGGATTCAGGAACAGGCAGGCAAAATGAGAGAAATGTGGTACACGTGAAGAAAATTCCGCCACCTGCAACAGCTTCAACAACACATGATGTGGAAGAACTTCCAACAACTTCAACCAATCAAGAGCAGGTAGCATGGACATCTACCTTCAACACAATATGAATCAACTGAAAATATGAATCAACTGAAATCATCGAAAGAACCCCGAGCTAGCACATTACCTAGAAGATATAGAGATTATATCATTTAATTATTATTAACTGTAAAAAAAAGACCAAACAAAAGGAGATGTGATAGTCCATAGATTATAAGTAGTAGGCTATAGGAAGTATGAAATATAGAGACAGAATAAATGTAGTTACTGACGTGTACGGAATTATTTTTTCTTCACTATGAACCCGAAGTACCACAGGTGGCAACTAAAATTTTTGAACTTCTTTCTCAAGCTGTCAAAAAAGAAAAGCACACTTGAAAGAAAATCTGGTTTATTGAAAATAAGATACATTGTCCATTGTCGAATAAAAATAGTGAATATTTGAAACGGACAAGCTTTCGTTTGATGTCGGAACAGGGACGTTGTAGCAACAATCAATATGCAACTAGCGATTTGAAATTGGCTCACTGTTGTAGAACCCCTTGTTCCGAAGTACACCTTGAAGCCAGCACCTTGTTATACATATTTGCGCCTTTGTTTTGATTTGCTGTGTTATTTTGACAGAATATTTGAGAGTGTGTTCGTGTGAGTTCAATATTAGCGCGCATTATTGAGCTTGGGACCGATGTGCTAGTACTGACTGAGCCAAGAAAAAAAATCGTATTTGTATGGACCTACTCGTCTTAGAGTTAGTCTATGGTAGAACCATAGACCAACTCTAAGACCAGTAGGTCCCGAACAAATACGATTTTTTTCTTGGCTCAGTCAGTACAAGCACGTCGGTCCCAAGCTCAATGATGCGCCCCTAAGACCGCAACTCGCACCAATACACCCTCAAATATTCTGTCAAAATAACATAGCGAATCAAAACAACAACAAAGATACTTGTACTAAAAGGTAAAGAAAAGCGCAAGCATGCATGGCAAGGTGCTGACTGCAAGGTGTACTTCGAAACTAGGGGTTCTCCAACAGTGAACCAATTTAAAATCGCTAGTTGCACATTGATTGTTGGAATAGTATCGATCGTGTCCGGAAATATACGTCTTCGAAAGAGTAGCACAGAGAACAGACAATGATGTCCATATAGCTTTTCTTGAAAAACGTGTGTTAAAGTTCGAACGAAAATATGTTGAAACACTAACGCCATCTTTTGCCGACTGCCCAAGTTATGTTGAATCATGTTGCTAGTGCTTTTTTTTCATTCTACGCAACACAACGTTTAGCAACGTTGCTATTCAAATTCAATACAAAAAAAATCGGTATCTGAAGCAAACATGATCAATATTTCTTCGAGTGAAAAGTAGGTATTCCAGCTCTGAATTTACAATAGATTTTGGAAGATTTCCAATACATCAGCACTCGTGATTCATGGCCAGTTCATTAATCAATCGATACGGCGACGGAAGTGGTTGGATACAACGAAAGGCAACTGGGATCATATCTAGAGAATGCGTTGTTACCCGATCCGTTTGGAGTTTGTGAATGCAGTTCAATCGGCATTGAAATTGAGGTTGTTCGTGAAGAAGTGCGATGTTCAACGTAAAAGTATGTCATTAACGCTTTTAATTTTTGAAAAGGACATTGAAATGGAAAAATATTTGTACCAACTGTTTCATCTTAGCATTCTTCTATGGGAAAAGTATGTCATTTTCAAATAATGAATTGAGCACGTCATTCAAATTTTATTGCAAACATTTGTTTTTTGTATGTTTTCCGATCGACTGGTGCATAACCCAACAAGCATAAATGATGATGATGATGATGATGGTCCCGCCACTTACCCCTACAAAGGTTTGAGCTAGACGATTTATCTATTAGATAATTTATTTAAAACAATTCAACAGTCGAGTTATTAGTACGAGACACTGAAGAAGTCTGCACATTGTAGACGAAATACGCGTATCTGTCGAAGATAAGCAAAGGTAGTTGGAATTAAATGGAGATTACTAATTTTTCTTCTAATTTATAGTTACAATTCAACCAGTTATGCAAAACCAAAAACGAACTGATTGTATCTACAGATATAAACTTCTTCCAAAACTGTTCATTTGCTTTACAGCGATATAATTGTGAACGCTATTGATGTCAATGTTCTTTTGTTCAATAATAACAAGGATTTACATGGGAAATATCTTTTATTCAAATCCATCACACGTAGCGATCTGTATCGCGCAAGATCCAAATTAACAATGGCGTTCGAGAGAATGATAGGTAGGTGTGTTTGTGTCGAGAGTGAATAACATAAAATAGTAGTAGGTTGTTCTTCAATTGAGGGGCGCATCAAAGTAATATAGAACATCTTCTCGTTTCTTTAAAAAGCTTCAAAAATCTAGAGTTGATAATCATTCAGTCTCGCCGGAACACGGATGGCTCTCTTTGGTCGGCCTGATGACGATGGTGTAATGTGACGAGACCGATTTGCAACTGCAGTGGGTGGTGTAGCCGGAGCTTGTGTAAACAAGGCAGGCATTTTCTCATTCCTCTCATTCGTGTTATAGATCATTGTACGAAGGCGTCATCAATGCAGTTTTGACAGTTCAGGGAGTTTGTTTACGTGGACTTAGAATATTTTCGGTAAGATGGGTTTGAGATTTTGTGCTCAGAATTTGTTGCGATTGAAGTAAACTTGCCGAAAAACAGACACCAGTGCTTATTTTTACATCATTTCCTGAATCTAATCGTAAAGAATCCGGAAAAAGCCAATGAAAAATTTCGTTTGAGCGATTTAAATTCTAACACCTTGTAAACAAGCTCCCTGAACTGTCAAAAAAGTGAGGTTAATACATTCCCTGCAATGAACTATTGTTTGCGTTGCGCTCTTTCTGACATGTAGCAGGAATACAATCATCTATCGGGTTGGCATCAGATTCCGATGATTATTCGTTGGTGTTGAATTTGACCGTAGCTCCTGGTTTGTAATCGGAACCACCGATGCTGAGCGGATTGGCGGCGTTTCGGGATCCTTACGTGGCTTGAGATGAACCAACGATCGACGGTAATCCACACCATCCACATTCACGACGTAGGACCGATCATTGAGGCGACTTGAGACGATTCCTGGAGTCCATAGCTTCGTTGTATCGGGCCTCAAATGGACATGATCTGGTGAACCTACCCGCAACTCAGGTAGCTGTTTTGCATTCTTATCGTAGTAGAATTTGGCTTTCTTACGATTCATTTCGATTGCAGTTGGAACCTCTTCCACCACCCTTGGACGCAGACGATCAATTGCTGCTGGCACACCACACCGGGTGGAACGGGAGAAGAGTCGAGCGTTTGGACTAGAACAAATCTTGTTCGGAATATTACCAACAATCAATATGCAACTAGCGATTTGAAATTGGTTCACTGTTGTAGAACCCCTTGGTCCGAAGAACACCTTGAAGCCAGTACCTTGCTATACAAGGTCGAAATCCCATTCGGAAGCAAATTATGTCATCTTCTGGTTAACAAAATTAGTGCCGTTGTCGCAGACGACGCGTTGTGGAACACCATGACGAGCGAAATTCTACTTACATTCGATAATAACGGATTCTGGAGTGAGGTCCTTCAAGATGTCTAATTCGAAGAAATCGGAGTAGTGATCGATAGTTATCAGGAAACTGCGTTTGTTTCCACGATACTCCGCAAAAAACACATCCATCGAAGCGAGCTGAAACGGATAAACGGGAATTTCATGGCTTTGCATAGGCGGATTCGATTGCGATGCGGCGAACTTTGCACAAATACCACACTGCAAAACGACATCCTTGACCTTGATCAGCTTCAAAGTTGCCTCTATCCCGTTATGACTCGCATGACAACTTCCAATCAGACTTCTTCGAAGAACATGTGGCACAAGTATACGGTCGTTACGAAAAATCAGGCCGTCTTGCGTGGAATGTTCATGGCGATAGTTGAAATACACTCTAGCACTATCGGAAACATGGTTAGCGGACTCCGGCCAACCGTTTTGAATATGGTTCAGCACCAACTGCATTAAAGGATCTTGTTCTGTTTGTTCGATAATTTCACTTATTCTACTGTCCGAAATTCGCAAAAAAGCGCTCAACTTCACATTTTTCACATCTTTTAGCACTTTATATATATTCTTCTTCTTGTACTCCTCAGGTTCTGCTGCAGCAAGGCATGCACGGGACAATGCATCTGCTACTAGGTTATCCTTACCCTATACAAATTCCACAGAAAGGTTATATCGCTGGAGATTCAACAGCATATGCTGCAACCGACGAGGTGCTAATAGCAGTGGTTTACGGAAAATGGCAATTAATGGCTTGTGATCCGTCCTGACCGTCGCTCTGGGATTACCGACAATCAACTGGTCAAAGCGTATGCAGGCGAAGAGAATTGCCAACAGCTCCTTTTCAATCTGGGCGTAGTTCCTTTCCGTGGATGTGAGGGTTCTGGATGCATAGCCAATAACTCCATCCTGTTGAAAAATGGCCATGGCGCTTGACGTCATGATAACGAAGAGTGTTGAAGTCAGCCACCATCGATTTAACTTTTTCGAATTCAGCTTGCTCCACCGATGTCCACTGCCAAGGGACGGATTCCGAAATCAGTCTTCGCAGATTGTTCATGTTGACGCTGAGATTTTGGATAAATCGGCTAAGGTAGTTCACCATGCCAATAAATCGATGAACCTCTTTCCGACTTACCGGTGTTGGATAACTGCGGATAGCAATCACCTTGTCTTCATCGGGTTTAAGGCCTTGATCCGTTAGCACATGACCGTAGAACTTAACTGATCGCTCACACAGTTTTAACTTCGACTTATTCAGCTTTACGTTATGCTGCTCAAGCCGGCAAAGAAGATTCTTAAGACATTCGTTGTGGTTGACCAACGCTTCCTCGAGGGTGTCTCCCACGCCAAAAACTAGCAAATCATCTGCAATGCACTCGACCCCTTCAAGCCCTTGAATCACTTCTTGGAGCTTTATCTGACAAATTTCGGGGGCTGGGACAATACCGAATGGAAGGCGAGTCCATCGATACCGACCCAAGGGCGTCCAAAACGTTGTCAGCCTACTGCTGGGCTCATCGAGCACCTCATGCCAGAACCCTTTCCTAGCATCGACAGTCGAGAAAACTCTTGCTTTGCCCAGCTCTGGGAGTATCTCGTCCAAAGTGACAAATTGCAGATTGGGTCTCTTCAACGCTTTATTCAAAGGCACTGGATCTAAGCAGATACGAACACCTGATTCTGGTCCACCACGCTGAACAATCACTAGGTTACTTACCCAGTCTGTATGGCGAGTTTCCTTGATAATTATTCCGTCTTGTTCAAGCGATTCCAATTCTCGTTTCAGCTTCTCACGAACAGCTATAGGGACCCGTCGCGGAGGCTGAATTGATGGGGTTATCGACGTATCCACTTCCAATGAAACCACACCTGGCAGCATCCCATATCCGGTAAACAGGTCCTGATGGTCGTCAATAATTCTCCGAGCCTTGACCCTGTAGATGTTCATCAGCTTGTCTGGCGATTCCCCTTGAGTGAATGAAACTGTTCGGCAAAATTTGACAAATCCTAGCTCACGTGACGCTTTAGCTGACAAGAGGGGACGATGATCACCCTCCACCACCTGCAATACCAGGCGGTATTTTCGGTCGAGTCGGCGACATGGTACTTTTATCTGACCCAGCACATTGATCGGGTTGCCACCGAAGCTTTGAAGACGAAATTTCGTTGGTAGTAGCGATGGGTGACTCTCACCGGAAAGCTTAGCGAGGTAGTCATGGCCAATCAGGCTGGTGTTGGCTCCGGTGTCCAATTCACATAATACTGGGTTCCATTGCTCGGCGAATTTTAGGTCCAATTCTGCCAAGACACTGCCTCCACTGCTCGAATTGTCGTACACTTTTCCGATTTCGTATTCCACATCACCTGCTTCAAACGACGCATCACTTTCGGAGCTAGATTCCGATCCTTCCGAATAACTTCCTTCTCGCACTTCCTTTACTTTCTTGAAATTCCGGCTCTTGGACTTTCCACTAGCTTTACACACTTTCCCAAAGTGGTTCTTGCCGTGGCATCGATGAAACCGCTTGCCAAAAGCTGGACAAGCACCTTTCACGAACTCATGTCGGTCACCGCAAAACTTGCATCTGGACGATCCAGCTTTGAATTCTCCTTTCGATTTTTGAATTTTGTTCACTTCCGATTGCTTCACCGGTACTCCAAGTTCCACTGCTCTTGCAGTTGCGATTTCTTCATCCCTGCACAGATCGGTAGCCTTCTCCAAGGTAACATCAGACATTGTTAATAGCTTCGAACGTAGATGTGGCCACTTATTTGAAGTGACCAACTTGAATGTAGTCAGTTCCATGGCCAGGTCGCCCAGCTTGGAGAGTCTAGCTAGCATCTTCAACCGAGAGCAAAAATCATCCGTAGATTCTCCTGACATTTGCACGGCTCCGAAAAAGTCTAGACGGTCGATATTCACGTTTCGTTTCGGCACGACGATTGCCTTGATAGCTTTCAAGGTCTCATCTGGGTTCACTTTTTGTTCAGCTGTGAGCTCGAAATTAAAGAACTTTTTTCGAGCTGGCTCACCGATAACGGACAATAGAAAACTGACTTTCTTAGAATTATCCGTAGCTGGCCACTGTTGCATGCCGATGGCGCTGGCGTACTCCAACCAGCTCTTCTCGAAGAAGTCGAAATTCTCGGCCATGTCTCCTTCCAGCGTTAAGCCCGAGTTACTCCGGATGCACATGGTTGCTGAGCTGCTTCGTTTCCTCTTCCGGTATTCATGGATTGCACCAGATCGCGTAACATCTGTGATTGATGTTGCATAAATTCTCTGAACTGATCGGCGTCCATTTCGATGAAGACTTCCGACCAGCAAAAACACTTTTCAAAATGGCCGCTGCTGTGACGCACGGCCGAGCACGAACCAAATTTTTTCGTATTCTACTTTCCGCACGATTTTCCGCGATTTCAACAATGACGCTGGAAAAAACTTTCAGAAGCACACGTCAGCTTCTGACACCATGTTCTTTTGTTCAATAATAACAAGGATTTACATAAGAAATATCTTTTATTCAAATCCATCACACGTAGCGATCTGTATCGCGCAAGATACAAATTAACAATGGCGTTCGAGAGAATGATAGGTAGGTGTGTTTGTGTCGAGAGTGAATAACATAAAATAGTAGTAGGTTGTTCTTCAATTGAGGGGCGCATCAATGTAATATAGAACAGTCAACCACAAATGTTCGCAAATAAACCCAGCGATCAGAAAATTCTATTACAATTCAAATCACAGAATCCTGTATAAGGACATTATCAAAATACAATCCAATATCCGATCTTGCCCGCTACCGAGTGAGGTTTTAACACTAATGGAACCGCCACCTTAGTTTTGGGCTGACCAAGGATATCCCCAATAAGGGAAATCGAGAATATTTCCAAACCGAAAAAATCCTGGACCGGCCCTAGTCAAACTTTTACTTTCAACCACAACAGAACTGACAAAGAATTCCCCGACAATCAGCCAGACAACCCACTACTATTTCATGGCATCTTCTCAAGCATCAAAGGCCAATATTTTTTTATAAATTCAAAAATAAGTCCTTTATACCTGTATACCGCGCGCGAGGCTCAAACTTTTGAAGACTACACAAAAAATGAAGACTCCTTTAAATTACAATAACAAAATAAAAACTTTAAATCCATCATCATCATCGAGGCGAAAAATATAGTTTTTGCCCCATGACAAATATAAAACATTTAACAATAAACCATACAAAAATATCCGTTGTAATAACATCGTCAAGATACAAAATTAGTCAAGAGTAAAAAGTTATCAGAGTAGCTGTTCAAAAGGCAGCTTTGATGTGTGAAATACATTGTCTCTTAAAATCTGTTAGTGTTGTTGCACGTTTGATGTGTATAGGCATCGAATTGAAAACATTTATACCTTTAAAAAACCTCGAATTTTGTGAAGCTCCGTATAAAAAATATGGTGTTCTAACATCGTCCGCGTTTCTAGTGTTATATCTATGAATATCACTTCCTCTTTCAATTCGATTACACAAATATCGAGGCAGCAAACCGTTTATTACTTTAAAAATGAACACCATTGTCAAATACACAACTCTCTGCTTCACCGATAGCCACTGTAGGGCATCTAACAAAAAAGAGGAGGAAGTGAACCTGTTACAGCTAAAAACAAAATGGAAGGGCAAAATTCAATGTGAGGAGAGATGATAGATTTGTACAATTGTATTTTACTAGCAATAGTTAACTCGTTTTTCAATCGGCAGAGAATACCGTACTTCTTGGCTATTTTCTTGATGACATCGTCGAATAACCGCTTGTTCAAACAAATATGGAGAAGTTATTCAGCTTTCTAGAAGAAAGAGCTCAATAACTTCTCCAAATTTGTTTGAACAAACAGTTATTCAGCATTTTACTTGAAACAAGTAGATGAGATCATGTTGCGTCAGCATATAATCGAACACAAATTTATTGTTTGCAACGTTTCTTTTCATACATCTAAGTTAGTGCTTAAACTTAAAAAATGCTCATCAAACACTCCTACGGTCCATGAGAGTCCTAAAAGCTGACACTAGTGATTAGGAGATCTTACATGCTTAGTAAAAGTTACGTGGCTGCCTATCTTAAAAATAGTACCTTTGCATTTCAATTGGGTTGCTTCCTGTAGATCTTGACCAATCTGTTTTGGATATGGAGGAGGTATATGTTTTCCTAGTGGAGTTCTTCACACTCTAGGTGTGAACGCTATAAACTGGAAACCCTGTTATGCAAATATTTTGTTACTTTCTGTTTTAAACATTTTTTCATAGCTTACATTTGACTATCTCCACAAAGTCAGCCGATTAAAAAAAGTCACCCATTTTTCAATCTTCCGAGAATCTCTCCAACTCGTCCTTGCCAACGAATGCGAGTTTAGCTAAATCGATGTCGATCTCTGAAAATAACAAAGTTTACTATTCATATTAGTTTGTAGTCGCAACTTAAATGCATAAGTAGGATTCTTTTATATCAACTTACGTAACAAAATTTCCAATACCTGTTCGGGTAATCACAACTCGTTCAACACCACGTAACAAATGCTTCCAAGCGCCGTTCCTTTTGATTAGGAACAGATATACAAGGTATGTAGAAAGTGAATGCATTATTTGTTCAAGGTTTATAAGAATGATTCACTTGCTCATAATAAGTATTTATTGCTGAAACATGAACATTACCGTTTTGGCTTAATGAATTCAATAAATAATAATTTTTGAATGTAGTTTCGCATGAAAAAAT
>JASCZW010016874.1:0-17929 GCA_034211315.2 Aedes japonicus | reverse complement strand
GAAATCGAACAGATGTTTTTTTGAGAAAGGTTGAGCGAAAGGTCATGTGTCCAGTGGTACTCGAACCATGGACGTCATTTTTTGCCTAACATCCCTCGGCGGGGTAGGTCGTGGCACGGACAAGTCCGCCACCTCAACAGGCTGTTCAAGTAATTATATATTTCTTTTGTGAGGTTAATTATAGAATACTAGTAGTGTTGTTAGGTAACGTCATATAAACAGCACGATGAACGTATAGAGTCTATTCAAAAAGCAATTTTTATCATACGCACTGAAGATTGGAACGGACAAAATTTACTCTTCCTTCATATGAAGCACGTTGCTTTTGTTGAGCAACCTTCAATCATTGCAAGAACGTAAGCGATATGCTATGGTCTCAACAATTACATCGTTTCCAATGAATAGATTCAACTAGCTACGATCAAACTAATCGTTATATTCCTGCACAACTATGGACGACATACGGATCGTCATCGTACAAATTATACTAAATTTTGAGCTTTAAATCAGATGATGAATGCTTATAATCAACACAGTGAAATTATTGATCGAGGTATGCCTCGAACAAAACTGAAAACATATTTCAACCATTAAGAATTACTAAGGATGTAAGACCATTAATTTGGTCTACAATTGATACTACTGGGTGCTGTGTATGGTCCGCTGTCTTATGCTGAGTATTGATTCTGTATAACTTGTCAATGAAACACTCAGAATTGTGCTAAATTTTTGTTTTTTCAACGTCAATGTCTTAATATTACGTCCGTCCATCCATTGCATCCATTTTCACAACGAAAAATCTCCCCTTCTAGCAGAGGGCCATACCACAGCGAGATAATGGAATTTACCTGCTACTTTTTAAATTGTGTCAAAGTTATCACTTCATTATTTGCTTTGTTGGGTTTGTTGAAATAAAATATAAAATCTGAAACTGAATATGCTGAACTAACAGTGACCATGAGACCACCCAATGCCATCATTTTCCTCTTCCTGTTGACTCTCCACTCCACCTAGCAAACGAGTAAAACTCCATCGTTTGTACGCATAGAGTTGTTGATCTTATTTTCTACTGCCTTAGCTTGCTTTTTGTAGCATTTGAAAGTGAATTACGTGGTAATCATTGGATATTTTTCATCTAGCAGATCAAGGCAGGGATGGGTACGAAAACTCAAATATCAGGAAAAGTGAACATTTTTTTACATTTAATTAGATACAGATCTTCGTGACATATTCTTACAATTGGTAAATAACAAAAGCAGAGAGTTTTTATTATTTTTTCTCCCTTTGTTTAAAAATAACTAAAATCAAATCCAAAGGGTGAGATGGCCAATATTCGAAGTTTTCTGAACACAAAACTCGAAAGCTATTAGGACCTCAGCCGTAAAATTTTCAGGAATTGTTTGCTCAATTGAAGCATCCATTGGTAAGCAATTTGACCCTTGTTTGCTTTGTTTTGATTTTATTAGTCTCAAAAACGTGAATTAACCTTACCTATAGTTCATATGGAGAATTGCTCTACTCCCGGTTCACCTTGGTGAAACAGTAAACTTGCCGTCTAAACCTCCCGCTTCCTGACCGTCTTATCACTCCTTCACTACTCCCAAGAAAAAAAAAAGAGTGAAAGCGGCATGCTGTTGTAATGAACGATATCTGGCTCATGTTCCCTGTTCCTTAAAAACGTAAATAGCTGTTAACGGCAACTTAGCACTCCACCCTATCGGCGCAGTGAACAGGGTAGAAAAATCAGACGCTCCGCTCCGGCCGGAGCTGGAACAAATTTAACGATCGTAATTTATTTTAATAGTTGCAGGCAATTATCAGCAGTTACAGCCAGTATGTATCCTTCCTTCCTTCCTTTGAATGTTGCACCATATTTTCTCACGGTGTGTCGAATGCGGTGCTTTTTAGAAATCTTCCATGGTGGTGCAATCCGAACGGCGGCTCATTTTCTCCTCATTGCCCTACCGAGTCACCACGTATTCCGGATTCAATGGGAGGGAAAAATGAGGCGCCATCTCTCCGCTTAGCTGGAAATGGGTATGAATAAAAATGGTAGCGACCGGGCAACCTAAACCAACAATCACCATAGAGCGGGACCCAGTTCCTGAGTCGATTAGGCGGAAAACTGTTCCTCTACGAACTATGTTGGACGGTGGCGGATGGGAGAATCCCTTCGTAGAAGTGGCAGGACAACAAATGAGCATCGGTTAAATTTTTAAAGAACGAATAAATGGTCAATTACCGGGATCACACCAAGTGGCTAAATTTGTGCTCTGCCAGTGTTGCGTAAGCCACTAAATGGAGAAGACAATTTACAGACATTGTCATCTAGAAGAATACCATGATCTTGGATCCCTCTTCCATATCCGTTCCACTTCATTACCCTCGTTCCCCATATATGTTTCCAGGGAAATGGTTTTTTCACCCAATTGCCAGAGAGTGATAGAGATTGTCACATTTGTGTGAAACCGTCATTGGATGGCCTCTGTCCGGTTTCGGGGTATAATGGCAGCTGCTGCTGGCCATTCCTGACCGTTCTCAACGAGCTTGTTGTTTGTGCAATTGTGGTTTTTTGATTGCTGCCGTTTACAGCGAGGGCTGTCTGTTGCAGAATGTGTTTGTGTTCGTGACCTGGTTAATGCGATGGGAAATAGTTAACATGGGAGTGAGGCACTGGACATATCAAGAAGACTTAGGTTCTTCATGGTAGAGATGAAAACCGATTCGAGGAGGAGTGTAGTATCAATGGTAATAATTTTACAAGAGTAGCTATTTTCTGAAGAACCAACGGGCGTGGGATGGCAATAAAGTACTCATGTGTATACATTTACATGGGTGTTGATTGATGTTTGGAATCACATAAAGTGTTAAGGAGTAGTATGAAGCTCGGAAACACCACCAGTGTGTTCAACTCGAGCAAATATCATACGATTGCTGCTCTATATCGTGAAATGTGTTGTCATCGGTCATCGGCCGTCGATCGATCTACTTCTGTCATCATCAAAATTTAACATGGCTCATCACTACAATTGCCCAGGTGATATTAGGATACAGTGAAATAAAGGATTGCATATGCAACTTGAGATAGATCAAGAATCGAAATGAAAAGTTTAAGTTCCATGACCAGATAGGACTAGAGCCTACTTGATGAGTAGACGTTCGCTGGAACCGATCCACAGTGGGCAAGAACTAATGAAAACTAAGGAAAAAATCTGTAACTTTTGTCGCGCGGCTTCTTAACAAAGCCATATTTCGTTTTTTTTATCCTGTTTGTCCTATCCGTGCTGTAAGAAACACAAACAAATAAGTTATAAAAGATGAACTTAGGCGCGCAAGAAAACTTATTCGAGTAACTTATTTTGGATTCCTGGAGAACCAGCTTCAAGGTAAAACATCTGAGAAATATTTTCTTTGCATACTTTTTAATTGTTATGTTTTCTATTATCCGTGCGTGGAGTAACAATTATGATGTAGAAGGAAATGTTCGCTCATCACCATGAGGCATGAAGAGTGCACCTTAATGTTTTTGCTAGAATGAAAGATATGAAGAGAAAGTGTTGAAAGTTCCGTCAGTGTACGGCAGGTTGAAAATCGAACAGATGTTTGAAAATTGAGTGAAAGGGCATGGGTACAGTGGTACTCGAACCAAGGACGGCATCTTCTGCCTAACATCCCACTGCGGGGTAGGTCGAGGTACGGACAAATCCGCCACCTCAACAATCAAAAGATGACGTATGGAAGGCGCTCATGAACCACTGATGGCTTTGTGATAGTTATTCTAGTGATATATTTTGTGCACTCTGTTTTGATGCGCACATGGGAGAGGAACTCTCTCCTCTTTTTGGTTTTTTATTATTCGCAACGTCTGAGATAAGAGTGCATACAAACTACCGCTAGAAAATATCACACAGCTATCAGTAGTACATGAGCGCATACAAACGCGTTACTTTTGGCTGTTGAGGCGGCGGACTTGCCCGATCTGTGCCTCGACCTACCCCGCAGTGGGATGTTAGGTAAAAGATGACATCCATGTTTCAAGTACCACTGGACCCATGCCCTTTTGCTCAATTTTTCAAACATCTGTTCGATTTCCAACCTGCCGTACACTGACGGAACTTTCATCACTTTCTCTTCATATCTTTCATTCCAGCAAAAACATTACTGTGCACTCTTGGTGCCTCATGGTGATGAGCAAACATTTCATTCTACATCAATATTTTCTTGAATCCTAGAGAGTTTGAGCTGTTTAGTGGAATACCTGTAACTAGAAATTAGAAGAAAAATTAGTATCTTCCAGTTAATTCCAACTACCTTTGCTTATCTTCGACAGATACGCGTATTTCGTCTACAATGTGCAGACTTCTTCAGTGTCTTGTACTAATAACTCGACTGAGGCAGTCGAGTTATAAGTATGAGAAACTGAAGAAGTCTGCACATTATAGACGAAATACGCGCATCTGTCGAATATAATCAAGGTAGTTGAAATTAAATGGAAGATACTAATTCTTCTTCTAATATCTAATATTTTCTTGTTAAAGGGTGACAGCTAAAAAAGCGAGTTTTGATGTTTGTTTGCATTAGAGTGGTAGTAACTTTGGTCATCTGAAGGATGGAGACATGATTAAGCCTATCCACGTTAAATTTGGAACACTTTTCTTTCAGTGAAGATTTCAATTAATTTCACGGATCACTAAAACATTCCACTTATATGGGAAGGTCCATTAAATATGTCACGTGATAGGGGGGAGGCTTTTTTTGGGAAAACGTGACGATCCATACAAAAAAAATTTGAAGGTCCATACAAAAACCGCGACAAGGGGGGGGGGGGGGTTCGAAAACTCCAAGTGCTGGCAGGTTGTCTTCGAGCTTTGTCCACGTCTCTCCCCAGGTAACCAATAAGCAGTTCCATAGCGTCTTTACGTCTAGCTTACCAAGCAATTAGTCACCTCAAATGCAACATACATAAAATTAGTCGCCTCAAATGCAACAAAAAATGCTTACTACAGACTACATGCATTTAAATAGCATTTGAAATCTAACTTTACAACATCTAGCATTCAAGGAGCTTGTATAATGCTAATATAAAGCTTGTGGCATCTGAAATGCAGATTTAGGGTGGATTTTTTGCGTATGCTTATGCTTATTGTTTACCTGGGTATCGGTTTTATCAGCGTTTGGTACATGGTACACTTTGTACGAAGGTGAAGTTTACGAGACCCCAAGGTCTTGTGGACATAGTAGGCACGACTTCCGGTAACAATGCGTTTCCGTTTTTCTCCTCTGCGGTTGTTATCCGACGCAACCAATGATCCGAGGTACACAAACTCTTCCACCACCTCGAACTCATCTCCGTTGATTGTAACAGTTCTGCCTATGCGAACTTTATCACGCTCGGTTCCTCCAGTCAACAGATGCTTAGTCTTCGACGCTCAGGTTGGTGAAGGCCTGGACTTTCAAATTATTGTGGGGTGAGTCGCTTTGACAGGGCTGCTTTCGAGAATTTGTAGGATTTTGTAAGAAACTCAACAGAGTCCCGCAACTGCTACGCTCCCCAATTCGCATCAAACCTCCATATCTGGAGGCCGATCATGATCCACAATCTATGACCCGCCGGGTGGCTTGCAGCTCAGCTACGCCAGTCTCCACATACTGAACGGGTTTCCAGGACAAAGAAGGTGTCCAAATTCAAGAAGAAGTATCTGATTTAGCAGGCCAGATATAATTGTGGTCGAAAATCTAAAAGCTTCGTGTCTACCCGAGCGGGAACGAATAACTTGATAGGGTATGTGTCCCTTGACTCAGCCTAAGAAGAAACAATCGGTTACATTTTTTATTATAACTCATAAAGTATTTGAGCTGGAAGCAAAATTTAAATAGCTATACACTTGTAAAGATATGTTTAATACGCTATTTGGTAGCATGTATCACAAAAAGCTACACAACTCATTTTATAAATTCCGAAGCATTCGGCGGATATGGATGTAATGTCGGTCTATGGGTACCAAATTGGGTCTAACCAATTCGATAGATTTGTTATTAATTCTTGTCTATGAACAGTTTTTTTTTCTTATTTTCTGATTCAAGGCGTTCTCAGCTGTATTCGCTCTACCTCAAAAACAATTTCACTAATCAAACTATACATAAACTGCGAAAAAACACTTAAGTGATTATTACATATGATTTTGCGGCTTCAGCATTCAAAACATTATAATTCACTCTACACAGATTGTGTTCCTTTGGTTTTTCTTAAGATGAGCCAATTGGAAAATCTACAATCGAAACTCAGACATTTTTATTGTAAATGCTACCAATAACAACATTTTTATCATGCGTTTCATACAACAGACCATAGTTAGGAGCCCAGAAGAAATATGTTCCTAACATTGGGTCTATGGTTTTCCTGTTAAATCACTGTTATTTTACCTCAGTGACCTGTTAGTTTCTAACGTGTGACTATTTTCTGTACATCCAAACTACATTATTTGGTTTATAGGTTCAATTTCGGCAAATTTAGATCATTCGAAGATCGTGTAGACAATCTGTTCAGCTTAACCAATAAAGTCCTGACGTCTTGAAAGCTAAGGAAATCGAAAATTACGCGGAAGTGAACAACTATAAATTGAATAATAATGTCTCAATTGCTTTGAAATAAATCGGTCATCGTGATAGCAACATGATTTTGTTGATTATTGCCGAAATAATGAAATATATGGTACATAGGCCGAATCAAGGGGCTAGGCTAACATTACATCCCGTTACCCTATCTGCCTTTGGTGTTGAAGAGCGCTGCGTAGGAAGTAAAATACCTGAGGATATTTCCACAAAAAAGTACCCTGAATGTTATGCGAATACCAAAATTAAGGTAAGACAATACCAAAATAGTATCTTTTAGCCATTCCGTGGTATTCCAAATACGAAGTTTTGTAATACGAGAGATATTTTGCTTGCAATTCTTAGGTATATTGCTAAGCTATTTTACGTCTTATGCTGTAGTCTGTAATACCAGGGCCAGTTATCAAGATCAAAATTAGGTATTCATATGTGATTTTCGCCGGCTCCGGTGCCGACACTACCAATAAAGATGTGTACGAGAAGGAATGTCTGCAAAAGCGGTTGCTACCGTTTATCAGAAGCCACGAAATCCGTCCTGAAATGGTAAAAAGTACATACGTGCCAAAAAGTGTCAGTCCACCAAACTGTCCAAAACTTCGCCCAATATAGAAGTACAGAGCTCTAGTTTATGATGATGATGATGATGATGATGATGAGATACTACCATCTATTGTAGCAAAGTAACTTTCCATAGCAGTGGAATAATCTGAACAACGATTTGATCAGGATTCTATTGTTGTTTGTGATCGTCACTCCTGTATGAAAGTCCAACAACGTTTGGGCGGGCCCGTAAGCAGAGACACTTACTCGAAACCCGCGAATATAGGGAAGAGAATCTCCTTCCAAAAGCAAGTTTACACCCACAGCATTAGAATCGAGCCCTCGATTGACAGAATAAATAGATGGGGTCGAAGAGCCCGCCCTCGTACAAGGAGGAGGCAGTCCCATGGTCCCTATCCAAATCGTTTCACTTGGGTACCCTGATGGTCCCTCCCTTTTCCAGTTATATATTATGTCGTGGATATTCAGTATATTTTGTAGTGGTCATTTGATGGCTTACCTGGTGTTAGAAAATTTAGCTGAAAGTAAAATTGGTTGAATTTTACTGAAAGTAAAGGGTTTATACCGTTCTTTACTTATGGCTCTGTGTTGTCTCGATGTTACTGCTTTTGAAGAGTTGGCTTTAGGATGACCATATGATATTGCTCGCGGTCATAGGATAGGGAAGAGAACAGAAAGGAAAAAGGATTAGTGATTGGTAAAACGCTATGCGCATGTGAGATTATCATGGTGATATTCTCACAACGGCCGTTCAGAATGGTTCTACGGATGCATATAAGATATCATTCTCTTGAGTTTTTCTCGTTTACTCAATTCCATCATGTTTAGTTATAGAATACAAGAAAAGTTCTACAACGTGCTTCATTTGGAAATATCAGGGCAATGACCCCCATCGCATCTTCAAGTGATCATTACAAGCTGTCCATTTGGTTCAGGCACTTTTGAACGTTGATGGGGCAGCCGATTCACACATGAAATCTGCCGTGACCAACTTAACATAACGCGCCCATACCCTTTTCTGAACCGAAGAGCAGGGAGAGAAGTACAGAGCTTTAGTTAAGCGGAAACACTTCGAAACTAAGAAGAAAGCAAATGGTACCGATGGTTTCCAAAGAAGGTGGAGAATCGTCGCGGTGGGCGTATCTGAGGATACCGTACGGAACCAGATGGCGGGGGTACCACAGAAAGTTCGAAAATTTTACAAAAAGAAAGATTAACATCTTAATCAACTGTTCCAAATGTAGATATAACTCTATTATTGTGAAATAAATAAACAGTTTTGTTGAGTAATGTGTAATTTTTTTTTTGTGATTTTTTTGGTGTCTGAAATTTAACAGGCTATATGTAATGACGGATGATAAATGTTGAGCTAAGTGTTTAGCTAAGTGTTTAGCTAAGTCCTAATATACAAACATATATGTGAGCAAACAACTCGTTTAGAATGCAAGAATATGGCTTTTGCGTCCATGATTTAATATGTCATACCAAATATTATTCAATAAGTCTGACGATGTAAACACAGTTTTGTTTGTGAAGCATTACAATGGCTAAATTACACATCGTATATAGGTCGAAAAAAGTGCGCTTTTTTCGATTATAAATATAGGAATATACGTCCATTCCGTATAAAGCCGGACTAGATGTCTCATGTCTCGTCAGTAGACTCGGTGTTTTAACTAACATTTGTATTCTGCTAAAATAAACCACCCAAACATGTGAGTGTCCCCAACAGCATCCCTACTGTTGGTTTAAATCAGTTTTCAAACTCGGTGTTTTAACTTATTTTTGTATTCTGGTGAAATAAACCACCCACACTTGTGAGTGGCCCCAACAGCATCATAACTGTTGGTTTAAATCAGTTGTCAAACTCGGCGTTTTAACTTGCATTTGTATTCTGCTGAAATAAACCACCCACACTTGTTAGTGGCCCCAACAGCATCCCTACTGTTGGTTTAAATCGGTCCTCAAACTCGATGTCTTAACATGCTTTTGTATTCTGCTGAATAAACCATTCACACTTATGAGTGGCCCCAACAGCATCCCTACTGTTGGTTTAAATCGGTGCTCAAGCTCGGTGTTTTAACTTATTTTTGTATTCTGCTGAAATAAACCACCCACACTTGTGAGTGGCCCCAACAGCATCCCTACTGTTGGTTTAAATCGGTTGTCCAACTCGGTGTTTTAACTCATTTTTGTATTCTGCTGAAATAAACCACCCACACTTGTGAGTGGCCCCAACAGCATCATTACTTAAATTGGTTTAAATCGGTGCCAAAATTTGAATAGCTTTAATGTGCATCTCTGTACAGAGAATAAATCGGGAACATAGCTAAATATCTTATTCGCTGCCGACGTCAGTTGAATTCAGCACACCGTTACCAAAACGGATCCGGCTGCAAACCCAAACAATTTATCCAACATCCCAGTGATTTCTCGTGGAAGTGCAGAGGTGCTCTCGGCTTCCAACAGAGCGGGTATCACGTCAACATATTCCTTCCCATTCCCTATTTGACCTGCATTCGGGCGAGGCCGGCGCCGGTATTGCCTTTGTTTAAGACCACCAGTTTTTACACATTGAGGATGTATGCTAGTCCCAAGCATCATCTTTTGGTTCTTTGTGTAATAACAGCTGATCTGGCAATAACGGAGTAGCAACCTCGGGTGGTCAATCATGCTCATGCTCATCAACGGAAAGCTGAAAATAATCTATTATATGATAGTATATAATTGCATATGCAATATTATTGTACACTTATAGTATTGCAAAGCCTTGTCAAATATCCGCTGGTGTTTTATGTAACGTTTGAGTACTTGAATTAAGAGTGGTTACTTGGAGTTATATACTCTTATACGTCAATAAATGAAATAAAATGCAGTATTAAAGTAACGCAATGTTGTTGCAGCAATCCAAGAAATCAGATACGTATTCTTTCATCCCCCGTTCTTCTACTTTCAGACATTTTTCTCGTTTCTGAGAGCGAGTAATGGCGCTATAACCATAAGCCATATAGGGCTAGGACTTTAGTTAATGCTTAGGTTCCGTCCGTTTGACGAGAAATGGAGCATCACTTAACCTTTTTAGATTGGATGCTCCCAACGACTATTTTTATAAATTTTTTTTTTGTGCTGTGCACCAAACAGGGTTTTCTGTTCAACTATTCTCTCCGACTATCCATTTCCCTTTTCCTTTGATATTTACTGAAGACTACGTGGGTTCCCCGTGTCTTCTTAAGGTAGATACCAAATCCTCCCTATCTCCAACTATTGCATGGACGTGGCCAGGTGAGCAATCGAGGAGTGTCTTCGTGGAGATTGTTGTGTGAAGAAACGAATCAGTTATTCGATCCGTTTTATGGTGACATGCAATGTCTTCAACGAATTATTCCTCATCGTAGCTCCATCCACTAGGTGTGCAAACGTCAATGCTAATGCTAATGCTAATGCTAATGGTTATCAACGGAAAGCTGAAAAAAATCAAATCAGATACATTTATAGAATATATAAAACATTTATAAAAGCATTGGACTTAGCCTACTCTATTATAGCTTTTTCAGTAAGTAATCACACAAACTGGAGAAAAGTTTTAAGGCTTACGAAAGTGGCACAAAATCACGTGAATTATTTTGGATCAATTGGATCCACTACCGTCCCCAGTCTTGTAGATCGGATATGTGCATCCTGCCGTTCGAAAGTGACCAGGCTCCAGCAGAATGGCTTTTCTGAGGTTATGGTGGTTATGGACAGGAAGGTGAGATAAACTTGGGAGGATCACCATCGGTTGCAAGCGTTTCTGAGGAAAGAAACATTGAAAACATTAGGACTATCGCGACTTTTCCAGTATACTATTAAGACGCTCAATCAAAGTTGTTGAAGATATAATTGATAACCACAATAATTCCTAAATGATGGTAACAGAATTAAAATCGTTGGTTGCGATAATTGTGAAAAAAACGGTTTTTTAAAATTTAAAATGACGTCAAATACAATATGGCGGTCAATTTTTTTTTCATGCCGTGGCTTTAGCCCTACTTTTTTTTCTTTCCAGAAACATGCTGTTTACGAGAGGTTTTAAAGTAAATTTAAGAGAAATGGCATGATAAGCTGGTTCAGAATTGCGCAAAATCGAGCATTTTACAAAATTATTGGCGAGTGAGAATTACCCAAAAAAGGGTTAATTTATTTGGAGGAATTGAAAGTTAAAATCTTTACTTTTCCAAGTGGCGTGCAAACTTAATTGTAAATTTTCACAAATCTATACCAAGATTGCCTGTAAATCTCGTGCCGTATTTTCTCAATTATCATTTCTTGTACAGATACTAAACTAGACTGAGATGGGGCTTAGTTTCAGTTTGGAACGGTATGGCGTTTTTTTTATTTCTCTTCCGGATTTACCACGACATAACTATTTAAGTGAATTACCATCCCGATTGCCTGTTTTTTAATAACACCATAACATTCCACATATCACTGTTTGTGTGGAAATCATTTTGCATTAATATGTGCAACCATTACCTCTTTCTGTCCATTCAAGCAGTGATCCAGATTACCATCGTAGTAGAGCAGAGCCATTCGGCTAGGATTAGTAGGAACAGTAATATTTCAACATTAATTCCACGGCGCCTCACTCTGCTGCTGGTGACAATCGTTGACTTTGGAATCTGTCGTATCCAAAACCCCATAAGTGTTTGCCTCTTAATCCGTTATAGCAATGCCCATTTTCCTCCGACCACTCACATGTCGTGTAAATGTATGTAGATGTGACCGGACAGAAGAGAGCGACGATGGTGTTGCGGAAAGGACATGCGGTCAAACTAAGCTGAATGCTTATGTTGGCCCATTTCAGTTCGCAAGGACATATGTGCGAACAAATCGTGTGCAGATACATGAGGTTGTTTACAAGCATCCGAACATAACATTAACAGTTAATTACGCAAAAAGATTTACCAAGACAGCAGATAGCAATGGCCCAGATGATGGGCAGGCATGCGAGCAGGCCTGAGATTCTGTGCTTGAAAGCGATTGGACATTTGCGGTTGGTCGAAGCTGTATCACTTGTTATGCTGGTGTGTAGGTGCAGTGGGCTGAAACATACGGTATTCGGAAGATCTAATATTGCTGCATCGCTTCTACGCTTCACTTGTTCAACGCCGGAATGTGGCAGCCGGTGCCAGCGCGGACAAATACAAATACAAATGTCACACTCTGCTGTACAAATTGATAAATTACCTTAGATTTTGGTTTAAACATGTGTGCCCATATTGTCAAAGCAAAGGAATTTTAATGAAACACACTTCTTGGTGGCTGATATTCCGTTTGTGGTCGTGCAGCCTAGGCCGTCTTCTATTTGCATTAATAAAAGTGAACATATACAATGTTATCCTATAAAGGGAAAGCTAAAATATATTATACAATTTTAAATTTTCATTAGTAGCATCCTCTACACTTGGATATTAAATATAGAGATAATTCAATACAATACAACACAGCTACAATGTAGTTGTATTGAGTGGTTGCACGAGAACATGTTTTTGTATTTTACGATCTGTATCCATATTAATCCGAACACCTTCGAATAATTCTAACTTTTGAAATATTGCACGTAGGTATGAAAAATTTCACTGTGGTATAGCTGAGAGTGTATGATGGAAAAGACTTTGATTGATGTTTACATTTCATGGTTAGTATTCACGGCAAATCCTGACTTGTCAATACGGGACCTTGCAAAAACATTGGATTTGCCAAAATCCACTGTTCACGATGTGCTCAAATCATTTTCGAAACGTTTGACGGTGGAAAAGAAACCGAGAAGTGACAAAAACATTGGACGCGCTGATCCTGCCATGGACCGAAAGGTGAAAAGGATATTAACGAAAAACCCAAATCTCTCCATTCGAACAGTGGCTCGTAAAATAGGGATGTCGCATGGTTTTGTCCAAAAATCAAAACAACGTTTGGGACTCAAGTCGTATAAAGTAAACAGTTCTAAATCGCAACGACAAACAGAACTTTGCAGCCAAATCACGGGCTCGACGTTTGTACTGCGAATATTTGACGAAGTTTTCATGCGTTGTTATGGACGATGAAACTTATGTCCTGAAGGATTTCAAGCAGCTTCCAGGGCTGGTTTTTTATTGTGCTATGGCCAGAAATGCTACAGCTGAGTATTTCAGAACGAAGAAGGCATCGAAATTTCTCAAAAAATACCTTGTGTGGCAAGCAATTTGCACGTGTGGCAAAAAGAGTAAATCTTTCGTCACTACAGGCACAATCAACAAGGAGATCTATCAGAAAGAGTGTCTGCAGAAGCGATTGTTGCCCTTCATCAAAAGTCACAAAGAAAAACCTTTGTTCTGGCCTGATTTGGCATCATACCACTATGCTAAAACTGTGATGGAGTGGTACCAAGCAAATCAAGTGAACGTTGTACCAAAAACCTCAAACCCGCCAAATTGCCCAGAGCTACGACCAATCGAGAGCTATTGGGCTCTGATGAAGCGAAAGCTGATAAAGCGAAAGAAGCAAGGAATCAAATGGATGTCTTTGGCACTTCCAGCAAATTTGGACAAAGACGGCTTCTACGTTTTCTGAAGGGTCTGTACAAACCCTAATGGACGGAGTTAAGCGCAAAGTTCGAAAATGTAATACAAATACCGAATAACTATGTTTTGTCCTCACGAATTAGTAAAACACATCCCATGAATCTGAACTAAACAACTACGACGGAAATATAATGCGAAATTTATGTTTTATTCATGTTTTGAGGTGTCCGGATTATTGCGGATACAGGCCTTAATCGCACCACTAACACCCTCAATTGGAATGCTTGTTCCATTCGAAACAAAACAATTGAGCTCGGTGACTTCCTGAATAGGAAGGCCATCGACATCGCCATGGTCACCGAGACACAACTCAAGCTAGAACTTAGCGTTTTCATCCCAGGATACCGGCATGTGCGACTTGATCGTAGCGACTCTAGTGGACGAGAAGTTGCGATCACCCTGAGCTACAACATCAACTGCCATCTGCCACCTAGAAGAGGGCCGTTACACCGTCATGAGCCCGAATACTCCCGAATGATCAGGTGAGCAACTCTGTACCCATTGACTAAAGATTTCATACAAACCCCAACTGGTTTTCCAACGTTACTGTTCCCGAGTGACGAAAATTATTAAGGTCAGAATGGTGGACCTCAAGAATAACAACTTTTCCGACATGATGCGCTCTCTCCCAGATTGTGCAAAGCCTTTCTGGAAGTTGACTAAAATTTTGAAAACTAAGCCAATGCCCATTCCAATGATGATCCCACTAGAACAGCAATGGCTCTGAGGATAGCTTGATTACACCTGCAGAGAAGGCAGCTGAAACAAATCAACACTTCGTCAGCTCCCACAATCTCGGTCAAAACATCATGAGTACACACGAAGGTGCCATGAACGCGCTTATTATTAACATCCATTTAAGCCCCAACAACTTCACAGAGGAGTTGTAGATCTCAGCTGACGAATTGTTGACTTATATCAAAGGCTCAAGGAACATGAAGGCCCCAGGTTTCGATAACTTCATGAACTTGGAGCTTAAGCAATTGAGCTCCCAGTTCTATAACTTATTTAGTGATGGTTTTCAACCAATGCCTCCGACTTGGCTACTTCCCCTCGTGTTGGAAGTCAGCCAAAGTCATCTCCATCTAGAAACCTGGGAACGATTCTTCATGTTTTAAGAGCTATAAGCCCATCAGCCTTCTCTCAGGAGTATCGAATTGTTTGAGAAAGCGATCCACCGTCGGCTTCTCTCGTCTGCCAACGAGCTGAACATCTTACTCGACGAGCAGTTCGGATTCTGACGTAGTCACTCAACAGTACACTAACTTAACCGAGTTACCAATATAGGCGGAACAAGTCTGTTCCGCCAAAGGCGTGATGTCCAGCTCGAGAATTGTCTCAAGCGCCGAAAGGGTCCGAGCGGCAGGGCCCCGACAAGAATAATAAGCACGGAAGCAGATGCTTGTGCTAAGAGGGGGACGAGTGACAAACCCAAGCGTTGCAGGGATAGAAACTGGAAAAAGATCCGAAAAAAGGGAGATAAAACAATCGCGGAGAGACCTTCATCGTCAAGACCGAAACGTCGAAGTACTCCGAAGTCTTGAAAGGAATGCGCGGGGACGCTTAACTGGCGGGCCTACGTCTCGATGTGCGGAGTATACGCCGGGCCCGGCTTATCGAGACCTGGCAAAACAGGCCTTAGGTAAGGGTATGGAGGAACGTGCCCTCACAGTCTCACAGGTGACGATCCAGTGTTAGAACCTGGATGAGATCACCGAGGTAGACGAGATCTCCACCGCACTTAGGAACAGTGCAAGATTGAGGTTGCCACCGCAGACATACGACTGCGGAAGGGTTCATTCGGGACCCAGGTGGCAATAATGAGGTAGCGGCAAGCGACGCGGACGTGGCGTTGAAAGTGGCGCATGCTTTAGAAGCCTAGAGAGCGGACACATGTCCTGAGATTGCGAAAGCACAGATGGAGGAACATGTACAGAAGGTGTGGCTGCACCACACACTTAAAAGTTATGAATTTTACACGAGACGTAATCCATGTTTGTAAAAAGTCCGGGAACGTAAACAAAGATTTCGTGTAAAATTGTGTCTCCTGAAACCGACACATACGCCATTCTATGAAAAATGGGTTTGATTGGATTTATTTTCTCATCTCTTTCAACTCATTCTTATGTGCAGAAGGACGCTTGCATGTGTCGGTCTCAGGGGACAGAAATTCTATATGACATTTTGGTAGTGTGCAGCCACAAGGCGCGGGACTGCAGAAAGGTCACCCCAAATGCTTGATGTGTGCCGGGAAACTGGTTGATTAGCACGTCATGGGGGGGTGTCAGGCTGCCAGGGGCATCCCAACGAGCCAATCGTAATGCGGAAATTATGGACGACGGGCAAGTTACTGGTTCAGGAGGTTGTTTCTACCATAAACAAAGGCTTCGCGGTTGTATAAGTGAATGGAGTGTCCTTCTGCAGCTGCTACCCACTGCCAAGATGATCGATTGAACAGTTTTCAATATGCTCGATAGCATGACAACTGAGTTAACTGGCCTAAGCTCGTCGGTAATAGCGGGGACTTAAATTTAGAGTATCTACCACAGAAACGGAGCGGAATCGATAATCGATGTAAAGGCAGGGAAGCCAGCAGGGGCATATAGACCTATATGTCTGTTGGATATAGCGGGTAAGGTGCTCAAGAGGGTAATCCTCAAAAGATTGACAAAATACACTGAGGGTATAGGCGGTCTGTCTAACAACCAGTTTGGCTTCCTTAAAGGAAGACGGTGGATGCCATTTTGTCCGTCACCAAGACGGCCGAAGTGGCAATCCAACGCAAGAAGCGAGAGTCCGCTACTGTGCAGTGGGCCCCTCGACGTGAGAAATGCGTTCAATAGCGCCAGTTGGGTGGCTCTCGCCGACTCGCTCCAACGCCTTCAGGTTCCTGGGTACCTGTACAAGATTCTAGGAAGTTACTTCCGGAATCGCATACTGATGAACAATGCTGAGGTATGTCAGAAACGTGTTCAGATCACCGCAGGCGTCCCCAAGGTTCGATCCTGGGTCCGGTGCTATGGAACCCGATACCCGCAGAGATACTACGGTTTGAGTTACCGTACGGGGTGAAGATCGTCGGATACGCAGACGACATCATCCAAGAGATACGTGATGAATCCATTGAATAGGTGGAGCCAACGGCCTCACACTCCATTGGCATTGTCCGAGGAGATGGATCAGCCCATCATAAGACTGGGGTCACGGTTATTAACAACCGGAATTAGTGCAGGTAACTGCATCATTGAATCGAAGAGATCTTTGAGGTACTTGGGGGTCATGATCGACAATAACCTGTTCTTTATCAGCCACGTCTATTACGGCTGCAAGAAAGCTTCTAAGGCTATATCGGCATAATTCCGCTTGATGTCGAATAGCTCGGCGGGGCAAGGAAGCATACCGCAACTTAACCACATCAGTGGACACATCGACTAAGTGAACTACGCGGCGATAGTGGGCGATTGTTAACGACTTTAATTTGAAAATTTGCACAAAATTATCGATTAATTTTTCTCTTGCTGAGACGTCTGCCTGTGATGTTACTATAATGAAACGTTAGAGAAGGGGTTATGAAGCCAATAACATTAATATCGTGCTAATCTACCCAGTAGCCTTGATTAACACCCAATCAAATGATATTGGGCTCTGATTAGGTGGGCACTTTCCGGAGAGAAGCAGAAAAATGTCAACCATTTCCAATAAATCTAAACCACAGCTGCGAGCAAGGTCACTAAAATATCTGTACAAACCCTTCTGGTTGAAGTGAAGCGCAACGATCGAGATTTTCATGTCAAAGCAAAATAACGATGTTTTGACAGCATGCATGTGAATAAATAAAATGCCTCATGTCTGTTTAAAAACGGAGTTTGGGTGTCCAGATTATTGCGGATACAGGCCTTAATAACTATGCATCTATGTTGGAAGCTGGCCATGAACACCTTCCGAAAACAGATTGAAATGCCAAGGAATGAGAGCATTGATATTGCTTACGAATACCAGTAGTACCCGTAGTTTCTCACAACAAAGAAACATACAGGGTTACCGTTCTGACATTTATCGCATTGCTCCTATATTCAATAACAAACATAACAAAACGTTTCATTCACGCGTCAATCCTGTGATTTTGAGTACGATGAATTGGTAGTCCCACTTATTTT
>JASCZW010016873.1:0-17941 GCA_034211315.2 Aedes japonicus | reverse complement strand
GAAAATTTGCACTCTTTACGATTAACCTTCTACATAATACGATGAAGGCCGCAATTATATGCGATTTTGATTTAGAATGCAGAAATATACGACATTATCTGAACACTTTTGTACGACTTTTTGGATTGACAGGGTGATCCTACCAATGAAGAGTAGATTTCTTGCAGAAAAGCCGTTCCTCACAATGACCGAAGTAGAGTCCTAATATTGCTGCCAAAAGTTTGGTTGAATGTTTTGCTGTTGATACACCACAATTTGTCTAAGGAGAAAGGACCGAGCTGAGTCAACTGCTATTCTATGCCCTCATATCATCTGAACTCCGATTCTTACCTTCACTAGATAGTTGGTAGAATGCTAGGCAGTAATGCGTGATTGACAAACATGCAAACACATCCGGAATAGTCCGGAAGGAGCTGGTGTCTGCAGTAGGTACCTAGTCATGTCTTAGGGCCCCTACTATCGTGTTCAAACTTAAATAGATAAACGACGGAGTCGTGTCGTGCTGGCTACGGTTGAAGTCGGGTTAAAAATGGGCTGTAATGGCTTATATTGAATTATTGATGCACCCAAGTGAAAAGCAAAGGAATTCGTTTGAAAATATTTTTAGAGCTGCAGCTGATATCTATTATTCTCGGTTCTTTTGATTCAAATTTTCACATTAGTAGTATTACAGTGATAAACCATCAAGTTTAATAAAAGGTTAAACTATAAGGTACATTTCCTTACAATCAACAATCAATTATTTTTGTAGTCTGTAAACATTGTAGTCGACATTTAATTGCAATATTTGACAGTTGGTGAATTGTTTGGACGCTTTTAACATTCAGTCGGCGCTCACTAATCTAAATTCAAACAAAAGTAGTAATGTGGGTGAGCGAGGTATGTGTGGTGTGTAGATGTGTGTGTGTGTGTGTGTGTGTGTGTGTGTGTGTGTGTGTGTGTTTGTGTGTGATGGAGGGGGAGGGGAGAACTATATGATTTTGGGTCGGCGCTTTCTTCTTCTTTTCAGAGAGCGAGTAATGGCGCTATAACCATAAGCCATAGGGATGCTAGGACTATAGTTAATACTAAAGTCCCAACCGTTTGAAGATAAATGGAGCATCACTTAACCTTCTTAGACTAGATGCTCCCAACGACCATTTTTGAATACATTTTTGTTCTGTGCACCAAACAGGGCATTCTGTTCAACTATTCTCTCCGACTATTCATTTCCTTTTCCTTTGATATCTACTGAAGGCTACGTGGGTTCCCGTGTCTTTTAAGGTAGATACCAAATCCTCCCTATCACCAACGAGTTGCATGGACGTGGCCAGGTGAGCGATCGAGGAGTGTTTTCGTGGTGATTGTTGCGTGAAGAAACGTATCAGAAACTGGTTTCTGTTTCATGGTGGCATGCAATGTCTTCAACGAATTATTCCTCATCGTAGCTCCATCCACGAGGTGTGCAACCGTCAATGCTAATGCTAATGCTAAAATCCACGAAAAAGCAACGGAAGGATTCGGCATACTGATGGATGCTTTCGGTCAGTGTTGGGGCACTGAGCTTCATATGAATCTCCTGTTTAAATAGCAGGAAGAACTACTCAGCGGCTTTGGCACGAGTGGGTCTGTTCCTTATGTCCCAGATATATATATATATATATATATATATATATATATATATATATATATATATATATATAAAATATATATATATATATATATATATATATATATATATATATATATATATATATATATATATATATATATATATATATATATATATATATATATAAGTTAACAACGATTCATAATGTATAACCTTCATACGGATACCAACTTCAACACTACAACACTGTCATCAATAATTAGTAAACAATACCAAGTCGGAGCTATGCCCAAATCATTAACATAAACATCCGTTGTGCAACATCAGCACATAAGATGATTTCAATCCAGCCATCGATCGTATTGATTGTGACATCGCAACGACGACAACATTTAATTATTAATTCCAAATCCAAACCGAAGTCCATTTCACCGAGCAACGACCAAACCATCAACGGAAACATCCAGCATGCTAGATCAGCAACATTGATTCCAAATCGAAGTCCAGTTCACCGACCATCGACCTCACCATCAACGTAAACATCCGGCAGGCTACATCAGCAACTTATAGAGGGACATCGAGAACGACGACGCGTAACCAAGTATCGATCGCACTGAGCCTGTATCGAAGAGCTATGAATTGCAATGTCAACAATATAGAGTTTAGCTAGCAGTAAGTTAATTTTGGAGAATAAAGTTAGTTCATTCTGGGTAACAATCGTGTTCAGTTCGTTTTTGAAGAAGCCAACCAAGTTAACTTAAATATATGACCTCCTTACCCCTACATATTTAGGATGGGCGAAGAAAAAGTACTCGAATTAATGCAAGGTATAACCTGGCATTGTTTTTGGTGAGCGGGTCTCTATCTCTCTCTCTCTCTCTCTCTCTCTCTCTTTCTTTCTTTCTTTCTTCTTTTCTTTCTTTCTTGTTGGTGTTTTTGTTTGTATTTTCCTTGATTTGTTCGTTTGGTTGTTCTTTTTGTTTGTTTGTTTGTTTGTTTGTTTGTTTGTTTGTTTGTTTGTTTGTTTGTTTGTTTGATTATTTAGTTTTTTGGTTATTTTCTTTGTTTTTCTGTTGATTTCTTTGCATGTTTTTTGGTTTCTTTTTTTTTAATTTGTTTGTTTATTAATGTAAGGCGGAACCATAAAGAAACAGTCAACAACAGCCCAACCTTTTCCATGGATTCTTATACGGCAAACATTTGTAACAATCCCCAATTTTTGTTGACCACTTTTGCTTACAACGGTTCACTGGCTGCAACTTTCCGCCAACAATTCTATTTTACAATGCCATACTACATTGGATTGTGCTTAGTCAAACAAAAAATATGGAATACGTTCTACTGATTATGTTTTTATTACTCTAAGCGTAATTAATGTTTGGGGCAATATTATCTCATCAACAAAGCAAGAAGTGCTTCGAAAAAAAAAATTTGAGTGCGGTCGTGGAAAATCCAGGCCAGTCCCACAGGTGGATCGCAAAACAGTAGGAAATTGACAATTCTACCGTGCCCTGTGTGATAAATTCGTTCAAAGAGACCCATAAAAGCGAAGACGGCCGACCCCGTGAACGCAAGGAAGGTGAGGTATTACATTCATCTGGTTCGTCAAGCAGACAATGCATCGAGTTGAATTTCATGTCTTCAAGATAAGGAAAGTACCTTACCGAATTAATAAACAGATTACGGTAGTCAAATCCCGCACCTGGAAGCTGTACTTCGAATGGTTAGTGCAGCCGAAATGCATAATAGTGGACGACGAGACGTACATTAAAGCGAATGCTTAGCAGATTCCCGACCTGGATTTTTTTGTCATGTAGATTCCCGGCCTGGATGTTCCAGAAAAATTCCGGAAGAATAAGGTCGATAAATTTTCTTGGTTTGGCAGGCCAAATATATAAGGAAGAATGCCGCCAGGCGCTTCTGGCCCTTTTTCTGATGCTGCTACCCTTTTTCTGGTCCCACGAAGGTTACACTCTGTTTCGGCTGGATCTGGCATCGTGCTATTGTGCGAAACCGATGATGGAGTGGTTCGAAGCCAACGATGTAGTTTCTGTGCCGAAGGAGACAAATCCGACAAAATCGTTAGAATTTCGCACGGTAGAAAAAATCTGAGCGATTATGTAGGGCAATCTCGGAAAATCGGAAAATGACAAGGATTTTAGGAAAGAGTGGAAGAAAGAAGGTATTTGTGTATCAACAGTGCAAGCATTTAGCCTCAGAGAATAGTTTTTTTTTCAATATAAAATAAAAAACTGAAATACATTATCAAACTATCACTAGTAAACGCGAACAAATTCGCGAATCGCTTAGTTTTTGCTATGAAGCTGAGAAAATTTAACAGAAACAGTTGTAATTAAGCAAACGGCAACTTGGAAGGCCCTATTCAATGAAGCACATAATCTACCAAGCTAACCTAATGCAGGGTAGGCAATGGGGAGGGCTGGGGGAGGATACTACTTTTGACTGGTGCGCGTTTGATCGTTCTAGAATAGTTCCAGCGATGTGAACATTTTTGTTTACACTTCCTGAAGTTCACAGCCTGCCGTACTCGAACGGAACTATCAAAACTTACATTCATTTATTCGATTCTAACAGAAATTGCTGTTCACTCCTAGGGTATAACGTTGATAAGAAGAAATTTCCTCCAAAATTTTGTAAAAATGTGAGCTTAAATTTTATTCCAATATTTAAAAAAATAAGCCCTTTGTGACATTGAAGCCCACATGAAATCTTAAGTAATTTAATATCTGGAGGCAAAAAAACGAATCTATCATGGAACCAATGACATACAAATGTAGAGTTCTCAAAATGAAATTAATTTATTATACTAAAAAACAATAAACTAAAATGATTTCGGTTGTGTTTCGATGAAACCGCAATTTTTTTTAAAAGCACTCATATTCCGGACACTGTTTTGGCTATCCTGTGCGGTGATTTTTTTCACCATCTTTTCATATCTTTTGCATCCAGAGTCAGTTTTCTTCAACTTCTGGTTGACAATTGCCCAATATTTCTCAATTGGGTGGAATTGAGGGCAGTTGGGTCGAAGGAATACACCCTTTTGTCTCGATTCCACTGTTGCCATATAAGATCAAATCGTTACAGGTCCACTATAAGCTTTAATGCAAGAAATAATACGTTTTTTTCAGGCAGTCCTGCTTACACATTTTGTAATCCATTGTCTTGTTTGTCACGAAAACTTTTTTTTGTCCATAGCTACAAATATCTTGGTAGATCATAAGCTTTTTTGTGAATATATTGGCTTAAAACTAATCATCATGTTTCACGTATGTGTTGGTGTAGTTTTGCACTATGTTTATACAAACGCTTTTAGGTTATGTCCGATTCTTTTCATTCGGTGTTTGTCTTTTACCAGCGATGAAGGAGTTTCGTGCTGTGGTGATAAAAAAAATTTTTTTTGAAAGGTTAGCGATCGGGCGCTATGTTCAGAAATTTGAAAAACCTTGGAGTTAAGCGGGGTTTTGTGTACCAAACCATCCGAAGGTACCGTGACACCTGCTCGTTGGATGACCAGAAGAGATCCGGTCGTACTCGTACGGTGCGAACTGCACGAGTTGTTAAAGTGGCCAGGGAACAGATTAGACGAAAATCACAGCGCTATGTACGTAAAATGGCCGCAGATCTGATTTTTTTGAGATCGTGAATGCACAATATGGAAGTCGTACTGGTCAAGAAGGTTAAAGGTGGTGTTATTCCAAAACATATGCTGTAGTTGATCAGTATTATATTGCAATATAATGGATGAAGTTAACAATAAAATCTGGATTATCGATTTGAAATAAATAGAGTTATATTTTGTAGGAGAATATATTGGACACGGTGTAGAAGGCGTAGAATTTATTCAACATCATTGACAAACAAAATAAATAGTAAAGGACCGAAACGGGATCCTAGTGATACTCCCGATGTAATATTCACAACCGATGATAGATTTCCAAATCTTCTTCGTTGTGCTCTTCCATGCAAGAAAGTATGAACCCACTTTAATAAATTATTATTGAAACCTATCTTAGACAACTTGTAATGTAACAAAGGAATATCGACACTACAAAACGCTTTGCTAACTACAGTGTTTAAAGTTTCAACATAATTTCCGTCATCTATTGCATTAGTTGAAAAATTTACAAAGTTTAGTAAATTTGTAGTATTAGAGCATCCTTTCATAAAGCCATGTTGCTTGGTAGTAATAACATTTTTCACTTGTTAAAAATGTGTTGATTGATAATGGACTCCTTATAGTTTGGGAATACAAGAAAACATTGCAATCCCACGCAGTTTTCAACATCTGATTTTTAACCGCTTTTGACGATTTTAACCAAGTACGATTCCTTCCAAGTGATGGAAATATGCGAGTATTTAAAGAGGAATTAAACAACTAAAACAAGGGTCTCACGAATTTCTTTGATCCTTCGTAAATACAACAACTGAAACTAATATTAAATCAGACCCGAGATCATTTTTCGATAAAAATCTAACCAGAAACAGTTATTTATTTGCTGATTTGCTGATGTTTACAAAACTCTGTACCGACAAGGATCGAGATTCGATCTTGATTTCTTAATTCGGTTGGTCATAGATAGATTCTTTTTATAAGTTTTGTTCGCTTTTTGCTTCCATATTATGAGATTTATAATTTTCTTACTATATCACATCGGATTCTTATTTGGTCTTTTGCTTTGTCTTTGATTGTGGTGTTGTAACGGCTGAAAATGGAATATTAAGTTGCAGTATGAAAAGCTTCATTTTTCCAACTGATCGAACTGATGCCTAAATAACGCAGAAATCATCGGTCATATTAGTGAACAATTAATTAAGATAGCAATTGTTCTGATTTCGTACAGCATTTATTTGATTTAGTCCAAACTCCGCACTCTTTTCAAATAGAGTAAAAAGCGTTATATTTTCAGCAATTGTTGGAATGAAAAGAGATTCATTTTGATCATCTACAATTAAATCAGTTGCCGGCGTCTGTGGTGTAGTGGTAAGTGTGAATGCTACTTGGCACCCCAGTGGATCTGGTTTCAATCTAATCGCTTAAATAGGGTGTTTAAAATCGTCGATTTTTGGAACCATTTTTCCAGAACCGAAATTTTCCATCAGGTGGGCTCTGGAAACATTTAAATGCGTTTATCTCCGTAAACTCAAATGTTGACAAAATACTTTTAGCAATACATATTAAAAACCATTTTGTATGAATCAATTTTTGCACTTTCTGGGGGAAATAGAGCTCCAAAATATGATATTGATTTTCGTTCACATATGTTACCCAGACATGGTCAGTTTTCTGGGGGAAATAGAGCTCCAAAATATGATATTGATTTTCGTTCACAGATGTTACCCAGACATGGTCAAATTCCGTGTATTGTTTTTAAGTGATTTCTTCTGATTCACAATAAGATGAAATTGCAATTAATACTCCACCGTTGGATTTCTCATTAGATAACGACTTATCTCAAACTAATCGGCAAAAACTTCAGAACTTCAGAACGAGTTTCGATTGCTTGAAGATATCATAATCCGACTGGGTTTGCCCTTATTCTTATCAAACTCTTCAAAGGCAACTTCCGATCCTTAGTTTCACTACGACGCATGCTCTGATCGGTCGGCTTTTCGAAGTAGGTGTCCTAAATTAATGTTCGGTTCGTGGCTTCTTCTTCTTTGAAACAACATGAATCGTGACAAACTTTGTTTGTACTAAAAGATGAAACATTTCAAAACAAACTGAGTTCAGATATAAAATGATTCAAGCTATTTTTGTTGAAGATACTTTTCTTATTATGTTTCATTTTACAAGAACATACGAAACCGAGTACCACGACCAGCATTGGACAGAACTAAGCCAGGTCGTCCATTTGACATTGTACAGCTATTTTCCACACGAAACTTACAAACCCCCACTTCAGCAATTGCCTGTCTTGCCTTACCAGAGACAAACTCGCCATAGACTTAAAGACTTTCTTTTAAAGAAAATTATCCTAACCAAAACTTTTTCTTCTTGCTTTGCGGTAATTTCATTATAGTTCTCTAATTTAGAGACATTTATAAACATTCTCCAATTTAGAAACATCTAATTAAGAAACAAAGAAATATTCTGTCCAAGAAAACAGAACAATTTGAATCAAATCCCAACTAGAAAACACCTGATAACACCTCCTGCAGCAATTTCCCACCGTCAGATTCCCACACTTGATGGTCCATTTGCTTATTATTCTCCTATACCCATCACTGACTCTTCTTTTCCAAGTTGCATAAAAAGCGCCGAAGAAGAAAAGTTCAAACAGTGCAATAAATAACACACAAAGTGCAATTTGAATAAGCCAACAAGATAATTACTTAATTATCGTGCACTTATCCCTGCTTTGATAGTCGTATAAATAAAATGATTGAAGCCACTTTTTCATCGTTTTTCCCTCCTCAAACGATGAACGAGTTTCATTACCTGAGAAATCCTGAGACGGAGAGAGAAAAAAGCGGCAACCGCGATCCGAAAGACTTGCAGTTAATACACCTTGCAAATCGAATAATTGTACGCTGCCAACCCAACGACGAACCAACTTGTCCGGGCCATTTCGTCCCATGCCACAGACAGAGGAGGGAAATGTTGTGCAGCATAAAAAAAGAAGCAACGAGCAACAAGTGAAACAACGGCAGTCACTGAGCGTGAACAGGTCCCCCGGTCGTCGTCTGATTTCGTTCATGGTTAGTTCGGGCAGGTTGATGGCAGTCTCGGTGTGTTTTGTCATGGCTTTCCACCCGGACTCTCCGGCAAGGGACCCAAATCCATTAATCAAGTAATCTCCGTCTTAATTATTTATTGGGAACCTCTCTCAAGGCTGGTAGCACCCGGGTCGATTCAAGTTTATACAACTTGCCATTTGTCAAGCCATGGCAACAAACCAGTGATTGGAAAATTGAGGAAACACTTGTCAGCCTGGGAGATGGCAATTTGCTCGTCTCTTCTTTCCTCCGTATAGTAATTAGCACTTTGTGAGAAAGGCGTGATTGCCAAAACCTGGCTACGAATCCGTTTTGAAAATGCCTGCTTGGATCCACAGAACAATCACTCGCGGTAATCACCTCATCTTCGCATCACAACTGATTGGATCTGACAGCTTGTCACACGGTCCCGAGCTGATAGACCTCACAAGGAGAAGGAGCTCATCAACGCAACAAAGCCCGCACTCGGTGGAAAATGGCACAACAAATCATCACCGGAAACGCATCTACCGCGCGCGGGCAGTCGATCCTTATTTGGAATTGGCTCTTTGGCCCTTTTACATCTTTATGAGAAATCGCACACCGCAGCGACAAGGCATGACAACTCTGCGCTACCGGAATAAACACTCGTCCGGAGATGATCACCAACATTCAATTGAATTCACACCAACAACCACGGCGAACCAACCAGGGTGATGATGAGTAGCCAATTATCATCCGAACCACCATTGCTGGGCTAAGCTGGGGGTCCCTCGAACCAACAACTGACACCGAGTATTGCCAGTACGTGGGACCACAGGATTCAATTTTCATCTCAGATAGCCTTCTCGCCAAAATGAAAACAAGCTTCTTCACCCCCTCAGTTCATGAATATTTGATTGATCCCTGGCTGAGCTAGTGCTGCTGCTGCTGCTGTAGTGGCTAGTAAAAATAATACCGGGAGCAGAGAAAATTGTGTATATGGATTGCCCCTCGAGATATCGTATTATTCAAATCGATGCCAACCGTCGACGACGCCCCTATCTGGGCCCAGTTCTCGGTGCTGGGTGTGAAGTACCGAGGTTGAGCGATGGAGGTGGCTTGCTGATTTGAATTTAGTGGCGATCGTCTTCTTGTTGGAGGGCAAGGGGAGAGCCGTCAATCTAGTTTCGGTGCGAGCGGTGGGGTCGAATAGGAATTTATCGGAAAAAATATTGATATCAAGCATTGTATAGTAATTTGTACTTGCACTTGTCTGCAAAACTTTTGCTGAATGTGAAGAAATAGGATCCAGTTGGAAAACTCATTTGCCATTCCACCATTCCAAAAATGATTAAAGCATGTTTCATCAGATGTTCTTCGAGGCAGTATGTTGTTGACGCAGTATTTGGCATTGATTTACAATCCCTCTTCCATGAAAGGTAAAGGCATTCCTTTACCTTCTGAGGATATATACTCCCCAATCCATCACCAATGTGTGATTTAAATCATGAAACTGTTTGAATTTTTGACGTGATCATCTGAATCGATGGTTTTTTGATAATCGTCCTGAGTATTTAGGCTTTGTTGTAACACGAAATATTTCTCATCTGAAAATAGAACCAACGAATCATCGTGTCAGCAAAGGTGCTCGTGACACCTACTGACCCTATTTTGACGTAGGACTACGTCTTTGTTTTCAATACAGGGGTAGACGTTGCTAGTACAATCTGGAGCGTTACGAAATATGATTAGGTTCTTAATGTTAATAACTAATCCATTTCATGGCCGATTTGCAAAATCTACAATCTATTGGGAATATTTCTACAGCTTTTATATTGAAACTAGCTGGCCTGGCAGACGTTGTCCTGCTTATAATTAAATGATGACGTTTATTTTCAATAAGGTTCCAATGCCATTGATTCAGAGTTTATTTTTTACTGTCATGTGATGATTTTTGAATTGTACAGTATGTGATGCTACTTATTGCAACGCCTTTTTCATCAACAACGTATTTAGCTGCTGGTTTGCCAACACGTGAACAGGCGACATAAAGTTGGCCGTATGAGAAACACGGATAACCCAAATTGATTCCGCAAAATTCCAGTGACTTAGCTTGTGCCTTGTTGATAGTCATACATCAGGACCATGAGAATTTGTTGGATAGTTCCCATCGGGATCATGGGAATCAAAATGCCTTCACATTTTCCCATGAGAAAGGTTGCCTCGAACAACGTAGCAGCGATTCTTGAAGATGCCATTGTTAATGGCTGCCCCACAATTGAAACGATGCGGATGCGTTCGCGTGGATTTGACCAATTTTCCGTAGGTTTTCTGTCAAATTTTCGTTAACGGAACGCAAACGTATCTATTGTGGGTGACCCTTAAGGCAATCTCACCTTGCGACCGTATTGTTGCCAAAAGAAGAGTTATCAAAAAGGGTTTTCCCGTCCGAGGTGCATACATGAAATATAAACTACTACTTTCATCATTGATAACTATCATGATTTCATCGTGAACATGTTTTTGCTGTTGGTTCATTTTTTCATGCGCACTTTTTTGCTCAATTCTTTAAGGTTGTATTGTTGCTCGCGCTGCAATTCTTGATTGAATGCTGTCTGCATTGGACGATCGGACGAAACTATACCCAATTGTGTCAATCATTGCAATCATTAGACATATATCCTCGATCGACACCATTGCTTCATCATGCATTTCCACGATGATTTGCATTTCTGAATTTGAAGTTAAGCGTCGCATCTTATGTAAAATATCATCCGCCATATCGTCCATGAATTTGTCCCATAAGTCAATGGATACGAAGGAAAACATATTGAGAACATATATGAAATGCAAATAATGCATCGAAATGTAATAAAAATATTGCATAAGCAAACGTATACTCCCAATTTGTATCATTTTATAGCAATTGTAACTTTTGGCATGCTTCACGATATGTCAAACACACTTGATAATCGAATGTTCTCAAAGCTTCGAATGATGTCGGTCAACAAAAATTAACTAATAGCAAACGTAAATAGAAGCATTCATCATTGCTGGGATGCACCCCACAGCATCTGTCGAAAACACATTCGGATGACCATCAACTGGCGTTCCTTGTTTGAGCCGTTGGTATTTCTTCGAAAATTGATTCCATGCATAAATCTTGGCATTTCAGCATAAAGCAACGTTCTTCCAAATTCATAAGATTGGCAAATAGTGAAGAAACTTTTCAATGTAGTAGAAAGTGGTTGTTGGGCCTTTTGCACTACGTTATGAGTTGTAAAATATACGCGTTGACCATTTTCGAGATGAACAGCTAAATGAATCACAGTCGGATATCTTTCATGAACGGCTAAGGAGAAATTTGCCATATCGCTTCATTGCTGCTAATATATCGTCCCAATTGATATTGTGTTATTTTGTTGTTCGTGTTTGCATCAGCTACACCAAAAACTTCTATATATCTTCTTCTGTGACATATTTGCATGTATTCGATGGATTTAACGGATTTTTTTTATTGCAAAATGTAACGTTGATGTGAGCGTTGAATGCTTTCTTGCAGTCTAATATAATATTCCCATTCAAAATGGTAATTAGGTTATTATGATTTTTTGTCGCTTTCCAGTAAATTTTTCTTATTTTTTTTATATAAAGCTCTTGGGATCCAGGACAAACAAGGTGATGACTTTTAATATTGACCAAATGCACATTACAATCCTAGCACAGACTTCACATTCAAGTAAGGAATGTCTCCTAAGCAGCTACGAATGATACACGAAGGGGTACACTTTCGCATTTTAATTTAGTTTTCTGGCAGTCGTGGAGTTGTGCAAGACCTGCTATATGAACGCATTTGGCGATAGCAAGCACTCTGGAGGGTACACTGGCGAGCAGTCGTTGTTCAGATAGGCATTGCTGCAGTTGCTTGTTGGTGCCGATGCTCCCGTCAGCCTCGCTACGAGAAACATGGCTGCTGAAGCCTTCAAATTGGCGGTAAAAGCCGCGCGTGACAAAAACGAGACAAGAATCATACCACATCTGCAGGGGACCATCTGCAACAACGAGAAGCTGAACCAAGAAGATTAAGAAGAAAGCCCCAGTTCAATCGCGAACCATGTTTCAACCCTGTCAAATAAATTCGTCCTTTTCAGGACGACCAAATAAGTTTGCCAACTAAAGAGTTTGTTTGGTTGAATTTTTTTGTTTGGGCTGTTTGAAATTTTCATTACCTCACCCTGGCTGAACATCCCGACTAGAAGAACATAACAGAAGAATTATAAAATTCTAACAACCTTTGGTACTTGTTACTCGTTATGATGTAATTTAGTTTAGAGAGATCATCACCCAGAATATATTCTAGCAGAAATATATTAAACTGCGCATAAGATTATTTTTATGGTAGGGCATGTGTCCCTTAACTCAGCCTGTTATGCAATGATCGATTACATTTTTTATTATAACTCATAAAGTTTTCAAGCTATAAGCTAAATTCAACTTTAATTCATGATCCACTGTTTGTTGAAAAATGGGATTTTTACTTATTTTCATTTACATAACTCTCTTTGATCAACAAGCATCTTTCAACAATGTTCGAGATTGGCTGAAAATTCCCACAAAAAATAATAATATTTGTTAAATAAGAGATGTGTTTATTTCTTTATGAACAAATTGTGTAATAGGTTTTCGACTTTAAAATTATAACATATTCTGTGATTAATTTTTTTTAAAGTATCATAGTCCCAATTATGGTTTTAGAAATTTGTTATTTCTTGCAACAAAATGTATTAGAAGCATGTTATGTTATATCATGAAAATGTCTTCTTCTTCTTTAGCATTTCAAGCTTATTGCTTTCACAATAAGTTTATTGCACTTCCACAGTTATTAATTGAGAGCTTTCAATGCCAGGTACCATTTTTGCATTAGTATGATGTGTATGTATGTGTGGCAAGCACAATCATACGCTATGCCCAGGGAGTCAAGAAATTTCCCTTAACGAAAAATTCCTTGACCAGCTTTGTAGCTGCGCCTTTACTGACTGAGCTAAGGGAGGACCATGAAAATGTAGTATAGTTTATTATTTTTTTGATGTAATTATAACATACTGTGTTATTCTGCTGATTAGACAAGAATTCTTTCCGTTATAAAGGGTGATACGGTCAAAATTTGGTCAAGGGAAAACGCGTGTAAATCGGTGAAATCGTTTATTTAAAAAATCAAATTAAATTTTTTTTTCAAGTTCAATTAGTATAAAATTCAGGAAAAATATTCAGTTAGGCTTCCGCTTTTCCAAATCCGAATTGCCGGGCCTTACGCTTGACCCCTGCCATCAGATTTTGTACAGCCACCTTGTCCACCTTCTTTGCCGCAGAAAGCCAGTTTGCCTTGAACTGCTGCTCGTCCTTAGCAGTTTTTTTGGTCTTCTTTAGGTTCCGCTTGACAATAGCCCAGTATTTCTCAATTGGGCGGAGCTCTGGCGTGTTGGGAGGGTTCTTGTCCTTGGGAACCACCTGCACGTTGTTGGCGGCGTACCACTCCATGGCCTTTTTACCGTAATGGCAAGATGCCAAATCCGGCCAAAACAGTACGGAACAACCGTGTTTCTTCAAGAAAAGGCAGCAGACGTTTATTCAAACACTCTTTCACGTAAATTTCTTGGTTGACAGTCCCGGAAGCTATGAAAATGCTGCTTTTCAAGCCACAGGTATAGATGGCTTGCCAAACCAGATATTTCTTTGAGAACTTTGACAGTTTCGTGTGCTTGAAAATATCTGTTACCTTTCCCCTTCCTTTTGCCGTGTAAAACTCCTGTCCCGGAAGCTGCTTGTAGTCGGCTTTGACGTAGGTTTAGTCGTCCATTACCACGCAGTCAAACTTCGTCAGCATCGTCGTGTACAGCCTCCGGGATCGCGCTTTGGCCGTCGTATTTTGTTTATCATCGCGATTTAGAGTCACTACCTTCTTGTAAGTCGATAGTCCGGCTTCGTTTTTTGGCTCGATGCACGGTTGTAAGACGATACACCCAGCTTATTTGCGGCATCTCGGAGAGATAGGTTAGGGTTTCGCTTGAAACTACCGGCAACTCTCTTGTCGTCTCAGCGGCTTCCGGTTTTCGATTTCCCCCCGATCCAGACTTCCTGGCTGTCGACAAACGTTCCCCAAACATTTTAATTACATTTGTAACGGTTGATTTGGCAACTTTTAGCGATTTTGCCAACTTTGCGTGCGAGTATTTTGATACGCTGCTTGATTTTTGATACGCTGCTCTTCTTGCTTGGACGGCATTTTGACAACTGAAGAGTGAATTCCAAAATCAAAATAGGAGCAACATTGTACACACACACACCTTCAAAATGAGGGGTGTTCAGGTTTTTTAAATGCAAAATTGAAAGAAATACGTCGAGTTGATATTGACCAAATTTTGACCGTATCGCCCTTTATCAAGCAGAACAAGGATGGTTAAGGATGCTATTTTAAACTTCAACCGAATTTAAGGTAACTAAGAGTACTCCCTTAGCTCAGTCGGTAAAGGCGCAATTACAAAGCAATATCATGCTTGAGGTAACTGGGTTCGAATCCCGGTCTGGTCTTAGCATTTTTTGTTAGGGAAAATATCTCTGATATGATTGTACTTGCCACACACTCATACTAATGCAAAAATGGACCTGGCATCGACAGCTGTCAATTAATAACTGTGGAAGAACACTAAGTTGAGATCAAGCAATAAGCTTGAAATGCTAAAGAAGAAGAAGAAGAAGAAGAAGAAGAGTGCGGTTTAAACTTTATTGTTCATCTTTTTACACTTCTGATGGCATAAAAGATCAATCTAGGACATCGTCTAACCAATCGTACCATCGATTTGTTCCCACAAACACAATGCTGCCATCCGCTGCGTTGTTGATGGCTACTTTGATGGTTGGTAAATGACTGGACAATGCGTACCATTGGTACTTCGCGTACTTGCAGGTATAAAATAGATCTCACTGCGATCCTTTGCCTCTTGTCCAGTCACTACTATCCCTACCTCCCCGTGATGCCGACTGGGGTATGAGTAACCATAGGAAAGATCGGGTAACCAACCCCAGTGGGACCTTGCTCATATGCTGACGGGGAGGGCTGCCCTCTTCAAAGGGTGCAGTCTATCTGAGCGTCTGTTCTCCATGTTAGAGCGGCTGATCATCGTCCTTGTGGGACTCTAAATAGTGCTGTGCACGATGGTCCCCCCGCGAAACAGGGGGTTGGGGAAGGCCCAACAAGCCGCCCTTAAAAAATCAATGTTACAAATAATACAGAAGTTAATGTGGAGACAACTCTCTGTGTACAGCAGAGGCTACGCCGGCCTTAGTCTGATTGGTAAGGTAAGGCAAGTTTGACGGTACTTCAGCAGTCTTCAAGAAGGGTTTCGATTAACTCTCCTTCTTCCGGCAACGCATCTTCAAGGCTTTGCGCGTAATTAGTTCCGACTTCGGGTAGCTTCAGTCGCTCCAGATTATGCCGTGGTAGGTGCATTACCAGATAGTGGTCTGAGTCGATGTTAGCGCCGCGATAGATCCTGACGTCGATAACCTAGTAGCATACTTGTTGCAACCAATTATGAGAGCGATATGTTGCTTGGGTGCCTTTCATCAATCAAAACGTGGTCAATTTGTAATTCGGTCTTTTTTGGTGATCTCCAAGTGTACCGACATGGGAGGCTATGCTGGAACTAGGTACTACGTTTGGCCATGTTCTTGGAGGCAGTGAAATCGATGAGTCGGATCCTCTTCCTGGCCGTCCTAAGCATTGAGATCCGATGAAGATTTTAAAGTCATGGTTTGAGCAGCTGTCGTATTCCCGTGCAAGCAGCGTGTACGACAAGCATCCTTGTCGTCATCGTTACTTTCTAGGTGACGGGTATGGACGTTGATTATACTGGTATTGAAGAAACGGTCTTTGATTCTTAACTTGCTCATTCTGTTGCCGATTGGTCACCAACCAATCATGCGCTTCTGCATTTCGCCCATCATGATAAAAGCTGTACCCATATAGCGTGAACTGCCGAAGCTCTGGTAGATGGTATAACCATTCCTATGTGTATGTTCTTTCCAGCAAACCTCCTTCAGCGCTACAATGTCAAACTTGCGGACCCTCAGTAAGTCGGAAATAATGCGGATATTTTTCGAGAAATTGAGGGACTATCAATTCCATGTTTCTTGTTTCCAATCGTTAGTCCTTCTCCGTTGCCGACTGTCTATGCCGACTGTTCCGGTCCGTATTTACACTGTGTGCTTCCGTTACTATTATTTTATACGGCTGGCTTGTAGAGCCGGCCCCAACTCCCTGTCTCACCGGAGAAAAATTGTGCTCAGCTCTGTTTAGAGTCCCACGCTAGCACGAGGACGATGATCGGCCGCTCCTAACATGGAGAACAGAAGCCGTTTTAAGCCGCCCCTGACATGGCGAACAGAGGCTCAGGTAGGTGAAGGCCAGGACTATAACCCTTATAGCGGGGTGACTCGCTCTGACAGGGCTGCTTTCGAATATTTATGGGATTTAGGTAGAAACTCAACAGAGTCCAGCAACTGCTTAGTCCCTCCACATCCCAGGCAGCCCCCGCTGTCTGTCCGGAGATGCGAACCTCCATATCCGGAGGCCGTTCATGATCCGCAACCTATGACCCGCCAGGTGGATTTAGAGTGAAAGTAATTATTAATAGTATGTAATAAATAAGGGTTAATCCATGAAAAACGTAATCTATGGAGGTGGTTTTTTAGTAGAAAATTATGTTTCGTTCGCATTGTGGATTCACACCCCGGTTTTTGTCTAACGTTTCATTAGAGAAAAAAAAAACAAGGACAAAAATTACCGATTTTTCATGGATTTACCCTCATTCTCACTCATACAACTACCCATCAATTATAGCAACCCATGAGTCAGCAGACAAAATTTGACAGCTCTATCAATCGAACTCTAACTATGGTGGCAAAAACAGTGAAGCAACGTCGAAAACGGACATCATGCGGCACTTTGTGGACGCCGCATACACCCGTTCCGGCATCTACAATATCTTGGCACTATTAGACAACAATCAGAGCATCGAAAGAAAGCCCGGTTCCGGACGGCCGACGACCCTGAGTGACAAGAAGCTCCAAAGGATGCTGATGAGGAAGACCGAGGAAAAAGTGGCTACCTTGCTGCGTGCGCCTGGCCGGAAGATCGGTTCAACCGGCCAAACCATGAAAAAGTACCTGACGAACAAGAAGCAATTTTTCCGCCCATCGGAAAACCTCCATGGTTGGCATTATCGGAACTGCCAGCGTCGCAGGGGCGACGAGACAGTCTGTAAGGCAGAAACCAAACCGAATCAAACAAATCTAGACAAAATCGTCAAAAGGTCGAAAGTAACATTTGTAAACAATGACTTAAAATGAAAATTTTCTGGAAACGCCAGGTTGCTAACATCTACTTCCACTACCAACAGGAAGCTAATAACTCCTTGTATCTATTTTTGGTGCTTTTTGGTTCGTGGGAGCAAGCATCTTAAGGTGTTTCTATATTCGATTTTTTGACTATGTTGTCTAGAAATGTTCGCATGCATGCGTCGAAATTTTAATAGAGCACACTTCTAAAAATAGATAGAAAAACAGCCCGATAGAGAGATAATCCGCACAGTT
>JASCZW010016872.1:0-17938 GCA_034211315.2 Aedes japonicus | reverse complement strand
TTAGCCAAATCACGGCTTGAGACGTTGGGATTTGCTTTAATCATCCGCTTCACCTTTCCCTCCGTATTTTTGTTCTCTGGTCCCGGGTTTCTTCCAGCTCCTTTGCCGTGGTGCAACGTCAACCGCTCCTGGAACCGCTTCAACACTCTGGAGACGGTTTAATGGTGAATGTTCCACATTTTTCCCAACTGCCGGTGCGACAGGTCAGGAAATTCCAGGTGTTTGGAAAGAATTTGTTCTCTCGACTCGCGTTGGTTCACCTCCATTTTTGTTGAATCGAAAAACACGACTTCGAGTTTGACAGCATGTAAACAATACACGTCAATGAGAAATTGTGCAAAATTTGGTTGATTTTTACCCAATGGTAAAAAAGTTATGCCCTGTTGAATGTGTCGCAATAATTTCGTGTTCGCCCTTTATTCCGACTAAACCGTCAAGCTTCTTAGAATCAATGTTTACCAAATAACCATTTGGTAATTTTACTATAAAAACTGTCATTGGACTTCAGTTAAGACATCCGTATCACGTATCGCATATTAAATATGTCAATTGAATCCTCATCCCCACACTTTTGAAACCCTGGCACCTGACAATAACCGATAAATATTGATTCAATTTAAAGCTGTATTGAGTTACTCGCGAGTTACTCGGTGCATCGAAACAACTCAAAGTAGAACTGTCTCACCCCTAGTGGCTAACCACTGAATTTACCGGTGCACAGTGGATTCTATGTTTAACATGATTAAAATAATGTTTTAAGAATATGCATATTTCGGTCAGATCACTGCTCTTTTTCTTTTAGGATTTCTTTTAGGTTTTGAAACATTTAGCTTCTTACATATTTTTAATGTTTAGATTTAAGGATTTTTAGATTTTTTGTTTTTTAGATTTTTAGATGTTAAGATTTTTAGATTTTCCGATCTATAGATTTTTCGGTTATTAGATTTTTTGATTTTTAAATTTTTAGAATTTCAGATTTTTCGATTTTTCGATTTTGAGGTTTTTAGTTTTTTAGATTTTTAGATGCCTAGATTATTAGATGTTCAGATTTTTAGATGTTCAGATTTTTAGATTTTAAAATTTATAAATTTTCAGATTTTTAGATTTTTAAGCTTTTAGATTATTAGATTATTAGATTTTTAATATTTAGAATTTTAGATTTTTAGAATTTTAGATATTCAGATTTTTAGATTTTTAGATTTTTAGATTTTAAGACTTAGAAAAATCAAAATTAATATCAAAATTATATATCTATAAAAAAAGTCATTTTATCTTAAAATTTAAATATCTCAAAATAAAGATTTATTTTTGATATTAGATTCCAAGACCCAAAGATGTTCTAGATTTTTTGGTTTAAGATTTTTAAATTTTCAGATTTTTGATTTTTAGATTTTTGATTTTTAGATTTTTAGATTTTTAGATTTTTAGATTTTTTGTTTTGTGGATTTTTAGATATTTATTTGATTTTTAGATTTTAGATTTTTAGATTTCTAGATTTTAAGATTTTTGGATTTTTTGATTTTTTGATTTTAGATTTTTGATTTTTAGATTTTTTGATTTTTTAGTTTTGAGATTTTTAGATTTTTGATATTTTGGATTTTTAGATTTTTAGATTTTTTGATTTTTGTGATTTTTGATTTTTAGATATAAAGATTTAAAGATCTTTAGATTTTTAGATTTTTTAGATTCTTTGCATTTTTTAGATTTTTCAGACTTTTAGATTTTTGGATTCTGAGATTTTTAGATTTTTAGTTTTTTAGATTGAGAAAATCAAATTAATATCAAAATTAAATATCTAGAAAAAAATCTTAAAATCATTAATTTAAAATCTGCAAATTTAGATGTTTAGATTTTTCGATTTTTAGATCTGGTTTTCAGATGTTCAGATTTTTAGATTTTTAGATATCCTGTTCTTAGATTTTTAGATTTTTAATTTTCAAATATTTAGATATTTAGATTTTTAGATTTTTAGAATTTTTAGATTTTTCAGATTTTCGATTTTTTAGATTTTTAGATTTTTAGATTTTTTAGATTTTTAGATTTTTAGATTTTTAGATTTTTAGATTTTTAGATTTGAAGTGATTTTCAGATTTTAAGATTCTACGATTTTCTAGATTTTTTGGATTTTTTAGACTTTGGCGAATCCAGTACTAATATCTAAAATTAAATATCTATAAAAATTCAATCCAAAATCTACAAATTGAACCATGTCTGACCATTTAGATATCTTTTAGATTTTTAGATTCCTATATTTTTAGATGTTCAGATTTTTAGATTTATAAACTTTGAGACTTTTAGATTTTTAGATTTTTAGATATTTAGATTTTATGTTTTAGAAAGATCAGAATAAATATCAATATTAAATGTCTATATAGCGTAACATCCTGAGAAGATCTGTGAAGCTCCAGCAATCTGAAAGGTCCACAGGCCCTGGCACCTAAAATTTAGGGCATCCAAAAACAGAGGTATTTAGATGCTTAAGATTCCAGATTTTTCAGATTTCAAGATTTGCAATCTTTTCAGTTTCTGAGATATTTAGATTTTGGAGATTTTTAGAATTTTAGGCCTCAAGATTTTAAGATTCCTTAGATGTCTAGATTTAATAGATGTATAATTTTGATATTTATTTTGATTTTTATAAACATATATTTTACTCCCATGGTACACAACCATATACCACAAATGTCAAATGTATAACTTTATTTTATTCTTTTGTTATAACAAGTTCCACAATATTTGATTATTGAATATTCACTGTCTGCCTGGCACAGATCCAACATGTCATGTATCTTACTTCACTGTATCTAAGAAAATCTCTGACTCATAATTTTCTCGTGAAAATTTCTGAAGTACTGCTCTCTGCACACACAATAACATACGCTGAAGGCCTCCATAATCTAGTCCTAGAATTGCTGATAAACACATATAATAAATGAAGATTCTCACATAAAGGAATCAAAACCATATCCACATTGTATACAATGACAACTTTATTCTTATTTGTTAATACTAATACTATTTTTTGAAAACTGTTGTTGAATAATAAGGAAATATGTTTAATTCTCACCATCTGTTGTCTTTTGTCTGTCACATTCTTCATTACTGTTATGTAATACCTTCTCTATACTACATTACATACATGAATATATACGATATGCTGCTTGGTCCATCTATCTTGAGTTTCACTGGCAGATATCTGGGCCTTCTATCAAAATGATACATCAGATGAATCCAGAGGTCTTACCACATGAAGCTGAAAATTTCAGAAGGCAAAGAGATAAGGAGAAGGAACTGTTGAGGTATAATTTCTTATGTCTACGTCGATTCATTTTTCAATGCTAACGAATGAGGATCAAGTATTATGTAAAATACGTGTTCTTAAATAAAGTACACGTTTTTTCACTATGTTATTAATGTTCAGAAAGGTGCATATTTTTCAATTATAATTCATAAAGTATCGATAATATTGATATTTTATCATCGAATCAGCTTTATATTTATGTCAGAAGTTCATTAATTTTGCTGTGTTATCTAACATTTTATTAATTGGCCTAAAATCGAGCTAATTAAATTAATTCCTTAGTCTATTTTACATATTCTGTACTGCATTCAGAACATCTCGAATGCCATTTATCCTTCTTCTCACTGTCATCCTGAAAAGAGGATGCACAACAGACATTTTATAAAATGTCTGTTTTGTCCATCAGAGATTCTTCTATGGTTCATGTCTGATCACTGTCCATCTGATAGTCACTGATCATTCATTTTGGCGCTGAGCATCCTTTTGTATCTGCTTCAATGATCAACTGCCCGCATCAACCGTTTGCTGGACCATCAGAGCCATCAAATTTGAGCAAATCAAGCGACAGGAGCAGAAGAGAAGAATTACAGGTTGCAAATGAAAATGCAATAGTTTTTGTTATGAACTGATATATGTTACGGGCGACCAGTACCAGTTTGACGAAGTGAATTGCTTTACTAGAATACGGCACCAGCATAGTGAATACCGTAATAACAATATATCGCAATGCACGCATCCAGCCCGTCTGTAGCGCAACAGAACGTGAAAGCGACTGCCGCTGGCAGGCGTGGGCATCGCTCACATTTTACCAGATGGTGCCTGGTGCGTAGTGATGGTTTCCTGCTGAAATTACCAGCCAGCGTCGATGATGCAGCCTGAAGGGAAAACCATCATTGAAAGCAACGATATGTCGATAATTGCCACCGCGCCAAAATGCACACTTCATTTCACATACTGATGGGATCACGTTGAGATAATGATCGCCGATGCTCAATAAATGCCACAACATTTTCAGCACAATAAAACGTCCAGTATTATTTTTCGCGCGTCCACATTCCAGCAGATTACCTCAGCATTGCTCTCCTTCACTGGCGCAACCACAAATTCTTCAAATCATACTACACTGAATTGCTCCACAACACAAGGTGTTTGATTATAACACAGCATATGAGTGTCCGCCTATCCAACCCCCTGGATTACTGAATTATTGGGCAGTTTCACTTACTTGAAATGGAAATTTTGAGCCATCACTGAGTTTGAAAATCATTTACAAATGACAGGTCACAACTCCTGAAATTTATCGACTGTCGCTACTGGTTTACGAGTTTATCAACATGAACAACCTGAGAAGCCACTTTTTATATGGAAGAAGAAATGAATTAATGTAAAACAGCTCAGCAATTCTTCATAGAACGTATGTATGGTCTCCAGTTCTTTGAAAGTCTTATCTTCCACAGCGTTGGGAAGGCAAGTAGTATTAATATTTTCAAGTGCCAGGCCTACATTCATGTGATATAAAGCTAACGTCATCGAGTGGTTTAAAGGCATTCTGGGCAGAAGAGAAACAGGTCCACATCCAGATCGCATCCCCACAATATAATGAGAGACAGTTTCCTGCACACATCCAGATCAGATTTGTTTAAGAACTGGCATGACGCCCATTCAAAACACTTCATGATTTGTGTGGGAAGAACACATCAGTACGTCGCATTGGCATTGTCCAGTATTGTTCATTCTGCTGACGTTTCAGCTTCGCGCCACTTCAGACCGACACGGTGACCGTTCAACGAGATTCTCCTACTACACGGCTCACGATTATCCGCTTCATCGCGCTGCTTCAGAGCGCAAACAAACAGCCTGAACAATGGTATGATATCAGCATTCAACTGCCATGCCTCCTGAATGCTGTTATTCCAGCAGCGATAAATATGTATAATCAATATTCACGACCATTCCAGAGATTTCATCATTTTTACCTTAATTTTTTGTTTTTTGTTTATATATCTTAAACCAGATGGTTCACGCAGGTTCATTTTGAAAAGGCCCTGCAGAGCCACCAGATTGGTACGTAAAACGCACCGATGCGCCCACTGATTTTCATGGAGTTTGCCTTCACCCACTGACGAATGATCATCAGATCCCGGCTGAACAGCAGACAAAATTCACAGCTTTATCAGTTTGAACTTTCACCGTGGACAGCGCGCGATCACCGGTAAAGCACCATCCGCAGTGCGCATCAGCACGGCACCGTCGCTGTCAGCACACCGCACGTCACCAGCGTGATCACCAGATACGCCTGCCTGGCACCCACATGCACGATTCTTACAATTATTTGGACAACAATCACAGATAATCCAGCGAGGTGTCCAATCCTGGACGGTCGACGACACTTGAGCGCCACGCGTGCTCCAGCATTACAGTGGCGACTCCATAAGCGCCAATATTCATCGCTGTTATGCGCTTTACCGGGAGGTCTCAACAGGCCCTGAAGTCGCAGCCAATACGACGCACCGGCAGCGTCAGTCGGCGATGCGCGGCCTTCAACGATCGCCTGTTTTTAATCATGACGGTGCTGGGTGATGGGACGATTGAGGTCCTGATCTCACCCGAATACGCAAATTTATCGGCAGGGCACTTGTATCACATCTGCCAATGAACCGATCCATATGTTCATTAATACCACCGCGCTCCTGGTGGCAGCACTTGCAGCTGATAATCAGCGAGAAGGGAAATGTTCTTCAGTTTTATTTGACCATAAATTCAGATGTTCAAATGTCAGAAACAGGTTCATCGGCAGAATGCACCATATGGGCGAAGATGGAAATGGTTTGACTGCTCTACACATTCAACATCAGCAGGAGATAGAGCGGCTTGAATCTGGCAGCAGCGTAAACGTCCTTGATTCGAGTACTACTTTACCCATGCCCGTTCGCTCAATTTTTAATACTTCTATTTTATTTCCAACCTACCGTACACTGACGGAACTTTCAACACTTTCTCTTCATATCTTTCATTCTAGCAAACATTACTGTCCACTTTTGGGGCAAAAGGGTATACGCATCATAAGATTGAACAAATTTTCATTATTAAATTGAAAAATGCTCCCTAAAATTGCTCGTTAAATTCAACAAAATATAACCATAAGGTATGTGAAATGTTCCATAGACATGTAAAAACAGCTCCATAGAATTATGAAAATTGAGCATTGGAAACCCGGATATGTTAATTAATGGTAGATGCAATGCTAAATATATCATGTATAATCTGACAATGGTTTACTTGAAAAGTAACCTTAAGCATCAATTAGTGTACCATACGGATGATGAAAAGTACCTTGATCTGGTATGGTACATTAATTGAAGCTTAAAGGTTACTTTTCAACTGGATCACTGTCAGATTGTACATAATATATTTAGCATTGTATCTAACATTAATGAACATATCCAGGTTTTCAATGCTCAATTTTAATTATTCTATGGAGCTATTGTCACATGTCTATGGAACATTTCATATATTTTACGGTTATATTTTGTTGAATTTAACGAGCAATACATTTCATTTTAGGGAGCGTTTTTCAATTTATTATTGAAAATTTATCCAATCTTATGATGCATTTATAGGGCTGCCGTTTCTGTGAACATAGAGGGAAGGCGACGCGGATGCTTTATGGAAGTAATCCGCAAAATGTTCGGCGATTTTGATAGGATTCTGCACACATTTATCATCGATTTGAATTCCACGTTGACTGCATTCCCTTTTTCCATTGAGTTGGTTGAAATTGTTCCGCAGTACATCTGCAGGGCTACTTTAGTTGAAGCTATGGCAGAAGTTGTTTCACGAGTCTTTTTTGGCCAACGCGATTATTCTTGAAAAGCTTTCTTAGCATCTTCCTTGCGAGTATCAGACGGATGAAATCGCTTTAAGGCTCGCAGTGCTTTGCATCGCGATTTAAATTTTTACTTAGCATCCTTTGTCCACCTGATTTCAGATATCCTCATAAAATTTCCAGATGCTTGATAGATAGACGACTCTGCCGCATTAAGGACAATGTGTAAAAGTTGCTCCATACTTATTTCCACATTTCTCGAGTACTTTTTCAAACAGACGTATCTGATTGTGTAAAGAAAGAGGAGAAGTAAGATTCAAACGTAAATTTCTCAAAACTCTCAGCAGCCCCACGGAAACTAGCATCACGATCATGTTAGGGAAATGTTATTCCTTGTGTTTGTGAACCTAGATTACATGAAAGTGCAAAATGTTCAAAAAATGTTCTGTTTGAATCTTACTTTCCCTATTTGTTTACAAAATCAGATACGTCTGTTTGAAAAAGTACTCGAGATTTGATGGAAGTTATTTTAACACTCTGCTTTCGAAGGTCAATTTGCATCTTTGTTCAGCCAACGTTTGCGCTGCTGGGGTTTTGCGACGATTTCCTCGGTGCTTACTCCGATACGGAGATGATCGCTACCCAGTGTGTCACTATAGACTGTCCAATGGAGCCTGCATGCTAGAGAGAACCTACTGTGAGATCGATGGCTGACGTGGCTCCGAGCGCTGAACTAATAAAAGTTGGTTCCCCGATATTCAGGATCGAAAGTTGATGGTTGAAAAACCAGCTTAGTAACAACGAACCTTTTCTGGCCGGGGTAAGAATTCATTTAACCGTTTTAAAACTTTCAGTTCGTAGATTCATCCCTTAAAAATACACAATATAGTTTTGAGTAACAATGGCTATACGCACGTTTTTGTCAAAACAGCCGTTGAATTAGCCAAAACGAGCCAAAGCACGTGAGCACTATAAGAACGCGTAGAGTATACGTCCGTATCGCGAACTCGATCTAATGAGAAATATTGATAAGTTCACTTTGTAAAAAAATGAATCTCTCTTAAGTAGAATGAGTGTATCATTTGGATGGCTTCATCCTTTTGATGTTTGATGTTTGTCATCGTTACCACCCATGCATCTCTAATCGTAGCAACCAATTAGAAGTTTGTGAAGCAAATGGCAACTTGGATGCCAAGACAATCCAGTACAATAATTACGAGCTTGCCAGAAGTATCGTAGAGGAGCGGTTCAAACGTAAGCGTCGAATCATCGATATCTATATTGAAGGGATTATGGTACCGAGGAAAGTGGTGAAGATTTCATCGAAGGCGGCATATTGAGAATAAGAAGTTCATAAGCGTTCATGAATTGAAAAAAGCGTTTGTGAACTTTTTCGAAGGTGATCTAAAAGGACATCTTGGCATTGTAAAAATTGTTAGATTCAATCCCTCAGTTATGAAAAACGAAGATTGGATGGAGAAAAATTCTTACTTTGAATGTTCGTATCAAGTTATTGATCCTGGACGTGATTTGTGGGATAGAGGTGGTCCAAACCTCCGTCAACGATCGATTGTGTTCCATACAGACGATTCAATGATGGACCATCAAGTGCGAGCAGGTGTAACTGGCCCATGGATTAACATGTCAATTTCAATGGATAAGTGGCCAACTGTATTCCAAGCTGAAATTCAAGCAGTTCTGGAATGGTCTGTTATATGCTTACGCAGAAATTAGAGATATTCAAATATACGCATATTATTTCGGACAGTAAAGCAGCTCTAAATGCTTTGAAGTCAGCAACATGCAATTCCAAGGAAAAGAGAGAGCTTGTGAACTAGCAAGACTCAGATCGTCTCATCAGTTCGTAGGACTTGAAGTTTTTTGTGGTTTATCTGCTTCTTCACTTAGAATAAAGATGAATACCTGAGAATGCTTGAAAGTGGAGGCAATCCGGAACAATACTTTCATAGCTAGTCACTCAAAGCGGTTCATTACTTCAAACATTTCAATGACTCGCAAATTACTTGATCTTGATTGGGAAACTAGGAGAATTTAAAATTTAACACTTCATTTGATCACTTTTTAAAAAAATAAAAAATTAAACCTTGAAACACTTTTTTAAATTTTCGCTAGTAATCGCGAGCAAATTCCATTTAATTCCACTATTAGCTTATCTTTTGACAGATAGGCCTATTTCGTCTGCTACTGACAGACTTCTTCAGTGTCGGGTGGCATTCCTGGTTTTTCAACCTTCTTCTTCTTCGTGCGGTTTTATTCACATCAGCCAGAAACAAAACAAAATGCTTTAGTGGTAAACAAAAACAATTGGTGGGAAAATTGATTTCAAATTGAATGTTTTTATTTCTACCATATTCTGCCATTTTGAATCGAAATGATGGATAAATTAGTATGCTTGTATGGTTGTTTGTTTCAATAATTTAACTTCATTGATAGGGCGATCTTATTCCGATGTCCAGGAGAATTTTCCTAACTAAGGTTTTATTTATGTCGAAGAAATGCTAAAATTCGTGTATGAACCGTACTTACTCATTTCAACTTTCAGTTGCTTAACATCTGGCGCCTCACAAAGGGGAGCTAATTCTTTCTATCGCACAATTTCCAAGGCCTGCAGTTCCAATTGATTGGCCTGGAGCTTAACCTGACAGGTATAGGTTAGGGATAGGTTGCTTGAAGTCCAATTCAAAAATAATAAGATCGTCCATAAATGAAATGCACTGTCGTTGCAAAACAGCCATTCGTATTCTCTCTAGTCAACTTATTGATGTCACCAACTGCGACATTTTCCGGAAGCGAAATGAAACTCGATGTATCGATACGATACTCCCTTGCGTGGCTTCTGTTCGATGAGAACCATCTGCATTCTTATCCGTTCCCTTTATGGTTGTTGATGAGGACGAGTGCCGACGCCGGCAGCTGCGGGTCCAGGAGGACTTGGCCATCTAGGATATCGAGGACAGCTGGTTTGCAAAGCAACAAATAATTTATTTCTACCATGTTTTGAAGACAATATCTCAAAAACATATTTATGTAGTGAAACAAATGAACAAACATATTTATGTCTTGAATATAAAGTGATAGTAACAAAAGCGTCAAAATTATTTATTTGACATTTTTTCAAAATCTGTTCTATTTAACAGTATAGTGAAAAGCTCTTTATTCAATACCTTTGTTCAACATAATGGTTGTAGTATTATTTAATATTTGCTTGCTTTTTCATTATTGTGTAAGGACGCGAGGGAGGTTGGAAGGATTGTCCCCAAGTAACCCGAAAAGTTTAACTGTATTCATTTTTGCTTAAATGTGACAAATAATAGTGTTGCCGTTTCGATGATTGAAAACTATTAAGGATACTACCAAAGAATTGAAACAGCGCAGAAGGTGGAGCCTATGAAAAATAATTTAAGTTCGACAATGATCATAAACAAAAAAATCTTGCGCGTCATGAAAAACAAACCATTGTCGGTTTTCAAAAAGGTATTCGTGGACTAGGTTTGAACCATAAACTCTAGGCTTACAAGATTGGTCTTCTTACCACTCGACCATTTCAACATGTGAGAAATGGAACAATTAGAATCCCCTTAAACAATATCATCGTTATATAAACAAGCGGCCATGGACATAGTTACACTTATAACATAAGAGAATTCAGAAATAGGAAAGTGAATCAAAGTAAACTAAATGGATTTGCTATACTTTGATGATCGGTCGATTACATTTCAGTTTTTGCCAATGAGTCATCATACAAGCAATTGTACCCGTGGAGATAATGTTCGACCGTACAAGACAACAGCATTATTATTTTTTTCATAATACTGACATAATCGAATTTGGTTCCTAAATGTTTCAGCGGTTAACATGCTTGTGATATAAACAGATTGTTGATAGTTTTAAGTCTAATTTAAAAGTACAGACGGTCATTTGACGTCCAATACGACACGAACAAAACATACCTGACTAGATTTGTTGGCATTTGACATTTCTCGAACATGTTTGTTCCTCATAATACGGAAAACTTGTGTTGCTACATTTGTACAACATAATATGCAAACACGTAAGACGTCAGAAGTAAACAAACATGTCCTAACTCAAAACATCAAACAGATATATGACATAATAAGTGAATCAAGATTCGAATAGCATAAAACGTACATCTACATTACTTAACTAGTCAAATTGCACTTTTATAGATCTACAGTATGACACATGGAAAATATAACTTTTCGATTTATGTTTTTTGATGCTACTTGGGTTACCATCACTTTAAATTTCAAATTACGATTTACGATTTAATAATGCAACAAGAGGTAGGTTGGGTTTTCGGTAAGTGAACGGTTGGAAGTGCATTGACTTACTGTAGCTGCTTTTTACATAGTCAAGTAATTTAATTTTTATAGTGTGAAATTCCATGTCAATTATTCAAGTTGAAATTTGTATACATAGCAATTGGGTCTTTCATGATGTCCTTTTGTATGAGAAGAGTGAGATTTTGTAAAAACCAGCACAGTATATGCAGTTAAATTCTTGGTCCATTCATATTGGATCAGTTTATAAAAGTAAATGAGTCCTATACGAACAAAATGCAGTGGAAAATGCGTTTGAAAGAAGTATTCCTTGATATTATGATGCAACAAAGAGACTGATATGCTTTTATGTTAGGTTATTTGAATTGTTTTTTTTTTGTGAGATCCTTCCTCATTTTATTGCCCACAACTATTTTATTAGGAACAGTAGAAATTTGCAATATCCCAGTACATTTACTAGTGTAAATAAAAACAAAAATAAATGTGTTAATTGAATCTAAAGTTCAGTATAGCCGTGAAATTTTCTTTTTGTCTTAACTTTGTTTACATTAATTGTTATGTTATATATTCTCCGTGCGAGGAGTAACGATTATGATGTAGAAGGAGATGTTCGCTCATCACCATGAGGCACCAAGAGTGAACAACAATGTTTTTTGGCTAGAATGAAAGATATGAAGAGATAGTTCCGCTAGTGTGCGGCAGGATTGGAAATGTAACAGATGTTTTTTTTTTTTTTATGAAAATTGAGCGAAAAGGGCATGTATACGGTGGTACTCGAACCAACGACATTTTTGCCTAACATCCCACTGCGGGGTAGGTTAAAGCACGGACTAAGTCCGCCACTTTAACAGGCTAACTTTGTTTTTATAAATCATTTATGCCAAAAATTTCCACTGTTCCTTTAACATCTATGTAACGGGGATTCCCTAGGCAGTCGAAGGATTTGTTGACTGGACAAGGGTTTGTGGAGTCACCAGTCCCTTGTCATGCGAAGACACGCGGCCTTCTGTCCGTAGTCTTCCGAAGGTCCTCACTGAGATCGGCTGACCCTGCTATAAGAAGCCATCACGTAGGCTTTTCTCTCAGAACAACCTGCTGAGAATAGTTCTGCAGTCATAGGTAATCCTTGCACTGATGGTGGGTTCTTATTACACATCACATCACATCACATTCTTTAACCAAGCTACCCCAGCTATGCAGGGTAGGCAAGGGGAGAATACCCCCTTAACAGGCAAAAAAAAATGTGCGACCGATCGTTTTCTTATAACTTAAATATTCAAGGAAAGGTCAGGCTCATGAGGGTTGTTCTAGACCAAGTTGGTGCGACCAGACGTCATATGGAGTGTCATCAGATTTTATCATCTTCTAAGATGAGCTTTTCTTAAGAGTTTTTTTTTTATTTTCCTATTTCTTTTCGTAAAACATAATGTATTTTTCCGATTCAAGTTTGTATAATTCGCCTAGAGCTAACTATACGAGCTTTTTATCGTATCGTAGTTGCTACTCCTTTACTGATCAGAACTATTGTTATTGCACAGAGAACCACATATATGGAGCTTGGGAGTACACTCAAGTCTTTTTTTACGCGGTTTTTTTTTTACGCGGTCTTTTTTTACACGGTTATTTTTACGACGATTTTTGAAATAACGCGGTTTTTTTACGACGATTTTCGAAACAACGCGGTTTTATTTTACGACGATTTTTGAAATAACGCGGTTGAAGACCCAAAAAAGCCGAAGTGTTTTCTAAGGATGTACATACAATGAAAAAGTTAAAAAACGCGAAAAACATTATTGGATACTTGGTGTGTCATGAAGAAGATTAGTTTCTTCGGAGTTCAGTTAACCTACGCCTTCAATGGTGTGCTGTGGAGGGACTGTTCACATATTATGCCACGTCCGACACCATTGTGAAAAGCAAGATAGCGACTTCTGGTTTGTGAAAAGGCGCCGAATGTTCTACAATATGGGTATTTTTGGAACGGGGACAACGTGTACAGGCTGGAAATCGATGTCCGACGTCATTTTGGAAACCAAGATGGTGACCTCCGGTTTTCATACAAAATGGTCATGTTTGGAGGCTTGTCTTTCACTTTCTCGTGAAATAATTGAAATTTTGGCAATAGCCTAGAAATAACCTGCATTTTCAACTTAAATAAATTCATAATTTTTCACTCACCACTTCAGAAACTACGACAAAACAATAAGACCTCCTTTTGATATCCATAGTTTATCCATAGTTGATGAGTGTGAATTACAATCTATAGTTAGTATACTGATATTAAAATCACCCATGCATCAATAATCAAAATTCAGATCCTCAGATTCGAGCATCCTTTAAGGAAATCAAAAAGTGGTCATATTGTTTTGTCATATGCGGTGTCTGTAACTTTTAAAGTGGTGAATGAAAAATGATGGATTCAATGCAGATGAAAATTTAGGCTACTTCAAGACCACAGCCGATATTTCAGCTCAATTGCTTTTCGAGATAATGTTAGGGGGCATGACCATTTTGTATGAAAATCAGGCTTTGGTCTTATTGTATTGTCCGTCACTGTATATGTACATAGAATGTGTGCAACCTGTTTGAAGTAGCCAATTATTTCTAGGTGTGTGTGAAAAGGAAAATTAGTCACATAGAAAAAAGTTCTGAAATTAAATGCACACGACTGTTATTGACAATAATGTAATCGTTTATCCTAACGCTGCTGCAGACGAAATTCACGCTACTTGTGAAAGTCACTCAAAGTAAACACAAAATTTGGGGTTGCCAAAACATACAGACAAAATATCTCAGTTGGCCGTGTAATCAAATTAACTTTTATTCTATCCACGCGTCTCTTAATAACATAGTCTCTGGTATATATGAGAGTCTCTTTATCTCGATATTCTCTCTATCTTGATGATTCCCTATGTCTATAGTCCCTTGAAAATATTAGCAAGCAAATTACCTTCCATATGTCGATGAAAAAACTGCGAAAATTCAAGTTCACCTGTGTTTGGAGCAAGCGATCAAGATTTGCTCTGGATACGGGATACACAAACAAAAACTGTTGCAACGCGAAATGCTTCTAGGATCGTTCTAGCAGGCTAGTCAATTTCTGTTCTGAATGTCGATCTCTCCCTACCTCGATGGTCCCTTCTATATCGAGGTATGGAAAGTTGACAGTAAATACATAAATGCTGATAAAAACGGATAATTTTCATCCTGTCTTAGCTATAAATTAATGATAACCATGAATTTTGTCTTCTAACAATGCAATATGCGTTGAAACTATGCAAATGCTCTTTCACAGTTATTAGTGTTAGTGTTTTTCGATATGAGACGGTTTTTTTACGATGATTTTTCAAATAAAACTGTTATTTTACGACGATTTTTGAAAAACTTGGTTTATTTTTCGCGACGATTTTTGAAATAGCGCGGTCTTTTTTTACGACGATTTTTGAAATAACGCGGTTTTTTTTTACGACGATTTTCGAAATAACGCGGTTTTTTTTACACGGTTTTTTTTTACACGGTACATATCCCCCGTGTAAAAAATGACTTGAGTGTAGCTTTTACATCTTCAATGTACAATTGCACTAATTCTATTTATAGATCAGTACCGGCGCCGGCCACGTCCTCGCGGTCTTTGGGGAGGAGGAAGAAGGATGATTAATTTGACAATCGTTGTTATTAGAGACCGTGAGCACCACTGCATCTCTACAATTGCCAAGGGAAGGATAGTTGTGTTAGTGAAGCAAGGTTTTTATTTTTAGATCATGGGTGCACTGTGGTAAGTGAAGCGATCAATGAAAGAGAGCGCAGTAGACTGCTTTGTATTTTAAATCTAATGGTGATAGAAAGAGGCAAGTGACAAATGGCAAGGAAGGGGACGGGCCTGGGATTGAACTCCCGACCATCTGCTCAGTAAGCAGAACGGATAACCACTGAGCTACCCAGCCGCGTCGCGGCGATTACCATCAAAATCATGAATCCTAGAAAGTGTGAGCTATTTAGTGGAATAGCTGTAACGAGAAATGAGATGAAAAATTTGTATTTTCCGTTTAATTCCAACTACCGTTATTGCTTATCATAACAGATACGCGTATTTCGTTTACAATCTGCAGTTATTAGTACACGACACTGAAGAAGTCTTCACATTGTAGACGAAATACGCGTATCTGTCAAGATAAGCAATAACGGTAGTTGGAATGATAAATTTCTTTATGAGTTGTAATAAAAAATGTAATCAATCGTTGCATATAAGGCTGAAACAGGGGTGACTGTTTAAATTAGTTGTTTTAAAATAAGTCTAAAACTCCTACATTTCCCAAATTATTCACTTTTAATGATATTAACATAAGCTCTATCTATCGGGCTAGTGATTTGATGCGAAAATCATGATAGATTATTCTTTAATTACTGCCATTTTGAAGATTTCAACTACATCATCTAGAAAACCTACAGTTTCCCACCTACTGAAGAAGTTCGCTTAAATTTTGCCTTTGCGTATTTTGCATTTGCTCGCGTGTACCGGAGGGAATATCTTCATCAGCTCCTTCTCACACCAAGGCTTGTAGGCAGAATGTGAAGTTGAATTTTGAGTTTAAATTTATTTCATATTTAGATGATCTGAATTCAGTATTTATTTCATGCTTCTTCCAATCATTTGAGGTTGATCTATGCTTATGATTATAAAGTCCATTATCTGGCAATATCATGTGCAACGAAAAAATATGTTTAGGAGCTACTCAACGATAAATAATCCTTATCTGTTGAACTACACCTGTGTTATCACTATTGCTTTTGAAAGAGCTCACGTCTCTTTGTTAACCATGTCTATAGCGCACCGGGATTGTAACGTGTAGCCTGTTGTCTCCTACATTCGCGCGTTTTTTGAACAAACAATTAATATTATCAAAACCATCCAGCTTTATCAAGTTTTATTGATGTTGTATGAAAGCCACTAGAAATCGATTTGGTTTTACTATGGCAGTAAGATGTGCCAATAGGTTTCAAATTTGAGTCAGGTTTATGAGACCCAACACAGCTTGTTTACGACGATCTTAAAACCTTGCCTTCTAAAATTCCTTTTACTCCTATCAAGGGTTTTATTTCGTCTTTACGAACTCGGAAAATGCTGTTTTGAAATGCCGTTTTAGAACTCATTCGAATTATCTTGTTATGGTCAGTTGACAAAGTGGGCAAAGTGGGTAACCAGAAGAATGAACGATCAATATTCAAAATGCTTTGATATTCATTTATGTAAACAAGTTCATTTTCAAAACGAATTTCGAAATGTCAGAAATGAAATTCAATCATCCACAATGAATATCAATTATCCGTCGGAACCGGAAAAATGCAAGGGCAGCCCAGTCCAGGGTATTCTTGCACAACATTGCTAGCATCTATTCCTCTGGGACGATGATGACGGCCCTGGTTGTTCCATATTTGGATTAGGATTCAAAATCACTTAAGAATAAAAAATCATCACAAGAGATGATATTCAGATTTCATCAAATGAAATTCATGCTTACCGATTGATAATCAAAACAACAGTGACAGCAAATTTTTGACCCGCACGTAGAGCCGACTTCATTCATTGCAGCAAACAAAATTCAGTTGGCATAGAAGTGACAGCGGTAACCATGAAAACCGGGAAAGTAAACATCATCATTACACTGGGACAAACTGCTTTTCACTTCTCATGGATATTTTATGAAAATTCAAGGCACTGGCCAGGAGGAGTGCTTTAAGACTGGGATAAAACTGAAATTGTTACTTGGGTCACGTTTGTCGTCACAGCCGCTTTGTTTAACAATTCCGTGAGAGAAAATGAAACAAGAAATACACATTGCCAATCTAAACTGATAAAAAAGCAAATATAATATCTTTGTGTCCCACATATGAATTTGTGCAATTTGATCAACAAATGAAATCTTTTTGTAACCACACATAGTTTCTATGTGTATAAATAATTACTATGTGTGTCTACACATACTTTTCATATGCCACATAAACTTCATATGTGTATCTCAGAGGGTTCTGTTTATGTGTGAACAAATGAATATTATGTGGAATATTACATAGATTTTTGCCAATAAATATGTGTGGATTTTTATCCGTATAGAGATCAACGACAAACTAAAAGTTTGGTCGTGTACGTCTCATAACGTCTCCTAACCTGCTAGTAGATTAATTTGTGATCATAGCAATCGATATGTGTTGGTTGAGCGGGTTGAGGAAATTGACGTTTGCAGCAAATCTTGAACTGGCCAATTTCGTTTCGCCTTCGCACACATGCACGGAATCTCACTCATACAATATTGTTAGTTTATGTACGAATTGCAGAGCTGATGAAAACATTTTCATGGTCGGAAAGCGATCCGCAAGCTTTTAATAAGTACCTGCGATTTGGGAACTTTATTCCATCGCTTTGAATTTTTCTGAGTCCAATGCTCGGTTCTGAAACTAAGCTTCGATAGATAAGAGGCAAGCAAAGGGATT
>JASCZW010016871.1:0-17942 GCA_034211315.2 Aedes japonicus | reverse complement strand
TACTTCGTTCCGATTTGCATGTGCTGGAAAAAGGAAAATCCTAATCCACCTGGTTTTCGTAGTAGTAACTACACCCAGGACTTTCCATCTCTCCCGGGGACATCCAAAACCCCTGAAGCCCCAATTTTAAGAACAAAAGCCCCTCCTCTAGTGGGCTGTTCTCATTTGAATGACATTGCCGAAGGTATCTTTAAGTACCTCGAAATTTCTGACCCTCTCAAAAGCATTGTTATGGCAATGCTTCCCACTGTAAAACTTTTTGCAGAAATTAACATTAAAGTGGCCCATCCTTGCAGCTATCATTTCCTTCGATGGATAATTTTCCAAATGAGGTCGGGGATTTGATCACTGTTCTACAGTGGAATTGTCGAAGTTTGATTCCTAAATTGGAATCTTTTAAATTTTTAGCTCACACTACCGGTTGTGATGCATTCGCTCTTTAGTGAAACATGGCTCTCTTCCGAAATCAATCTTCCGATTCATGATTTCAATATAATTCGTCTTGATCGTGAGGATTCACGTGGAGGAGGAGTACTTTTGGGGATCAAAAGTGCTACTCCTTCTATAGAGTGAATTTTCCTCCTATTCCAGGTATTGAAGTTGTCGCATGTCAGGCTGTTATTAAAAATAAAAGCCTTTGCATTGCTTCCGTTTATATTCCTCCAAGAGCCTCCATTAACCGAAAACAACTCTCAGATGTTTGTTCGGTTCTTCCTGCTCCGCGGTTGGTCATGGGAGATTTTAACTCTCACGGTACAGGCTGGGGAGAACTGTACGATGACAACCGGTCTTCCCTGATATATGACCTCTGTGACAACTTCAATATGACAGTTCTTAACAATGGAGAAGTAACACGTTTGGCTGGTACATCCTCAGTTGGCAGTAGATTAGACCTCACACTTTGTTCGAATTCATTATCGTTGGATTGCACATGGAATGTGATTCAAGATCCCCACGGTAGTGATCACTTGCCCATAAAAATTTCGGTTGCCACCGGGTTCAATCCGTCGAAATCTGTTAACGTCACGTATGATCTTACCCGTCACATCGATTGGACAAAGTTTAGGACAGCAGTAGATGAAGCCGTAACGACGGTAGAAAGGCTTTCACCGCTGGAAGAGTATAACTTCCTCTCCAACCTGATCTTAGACAGCGCGCTTCAAGCTCAAACTCGACCAGTTCCAGGGACGTCATCTCGCAGGAAACCTCCTTCTCCATGGTGGGATCAGCAATGCACCGAGGTTTACCGTAAAAAGTCCGACGCGTTTAAAGTTTTCCGTAGACGTGGAACACCTGAGCACTTCGAAGTATACACGGCTCTCGAACGCGAACTTAAGAGCCTCATCAAGGCCAAGAAACGCGGTTACTGGCGAACATTCGTGAACGGGCTATCGCGCGAAACGTCGATGAGTACTCTTTGGAACACGGCGCGAAGGTTGCGTAACCGAACTACGAACAACGAGAGCGAAGAGTACTCGGACCAATGGATCCTCAAATTCGCGCGAAAAGTTTGTCCAGATTCTGTGCCGGCACGGATGATTCCTCGCGAAAACACGAATTCGATAGATGAGATTAGCCAACCCTTTTCAATGGTAGAGTTCTCTCTCGCACTCCTTTCGTGTGGCAATACGGCTCCAGGAGCTGACAGGATCAAGTTCAACTTGCTTAAGAACCTCCCAGACGTCGCGAAGAGGCGCATGTTGCACTTGTTTAATCAGTTTCTGGAACTCAACATTGTACCGGATGATTGGAGACGGGTGAGAGTTATTGCCATTCAAAAACCTGGTAAGCCCGCGTCCGACCACAACTCCTATCGACCCATCGCGATGTTATCCTGTATTCGAAAGTTGTTGGAGAAAATGATCCTCTTCCGTCTGGACAAATGGGTTGAGACGAACAACCTGCTTTCAGATACTCAATATGGTTTCCGTAGGGGTAAGGGAACGAACGACTGTCTCGCGTTGCTTTCCACGGATATTCAGTTAGCTTTTGCTAAAAAAGAGCAAATGGCTTCTGTATTCTTGGACATAAAGGGGGCTTTTGATTCAGTATCTGTTGAAGTTCTTTCAGATAAACTCCACGCTTGTGGCTTTTCACCATTAATGAATAATTTTTTGTACAATTTGCTGTCAGAGAAACATATGAGCTTTTCTCATGGAACCTCTACAGCTTCACGATTCAACTACATGGGTCTCCCCCAGGGATCATGTTTGAGCCCCCTTTGTATAATTTTTATGTCAAAGACATTGACGGTTGTCTAGGTGACAACTGTACGTTGAGACAACTTGCAGATGACGGCGTAGTGTCTGTCACGGGACCCAATGGGGTCGATCTGCAAGGACCCTTACAGGATACCTTGGACAATTTGTCTACTTGGGCTCTAGAGCTAGGTATCGAATTCTCTACGGAGAAAACTGAGTTGGTAGTTTTTTCAAGGAAGCATAACCCAGCACAACCGAAGCTTCAAATTTGGGGTAAGCCGATAGCTCATTCTATGTCATTTAAATATCTTGGGGTCTGGTTCGATTCAAAGTGCACCTGGAGATCCCATATTGAGTATGTGAAGCGAAAGTGCCAGCCAAGGATCAATTTTCTCTGCACAATTACCGGAACCTGGTGGGGAGCTCATCCACAAGATCTTCTAACGTTGTACCGGACAACGATTTTGTCGATTATGGAATACGGTAGTTTTTGTTTTCAGTCAGCGGCTCGGTCGCACTTCATTAAACTGGAACGTATTCAGTATCGGTGTCTTCGTATCGCGTTAGGTTGCATGCACTCGACTCACACCATGAGTCTTGAAGTGCTGGCTGGCATGTTGCCACTCTCGGATCGGTTTACAGAATTATCTCTCCGGCTCCTCACCAGGTGTGAAGTTATGAACCCCAGGTGATCGAAAATTTTGAGAAGCTCCTTGAGTTGAACCCTCAAACCCGCTTCATGACCTTGTACCATTTGTACATAACACAGGATGTCAGCCCTTCGCCGAACATTTCCAATCGTGTTTGCTTCTCCGATTTCGACAATTCGGTTCATTTTGATTTATCCATGAAGCAGGAGCTTCGTGGAATCCCAGAACATCATCGTCCTATGATTGCTCCGGTGATATTGCTGCAAAGTTTGGCCAAGTTGATTCCACTAAATCGTTCTTCACTGACGGATCATTGATAGAGGAGTCAGCAGGCTTTGGTATATTTAATGAAATTTATAGCGCCAACCGTAAACTTCAAGCCCCTTGTTCCGTGTATGTCGCTGAATTAGCGGCAATACATTTTACGCTAGAAATTGTTGCCTCATTACCACCGGATCAGTACTTCATTTTCACGGATAGTCTCAGTTCTATAGAGGCTATTCGCTCCTTGAGCCGGTAAAGCACTCCTCGTATTTTCTCATGAAAATACAGGAGCTTCTAAGTGCTTTATCTTCGCGTTATTTTATCATCACCTTTGTATGGGTCCCATCTCATTGTTCAATTCCGGGCAATGAGAAAGCGGACTCGCTTGCAAAGGTGGGCGCTATGGAAGGCGATATTTGTGATCGACAAATCGCCTTCAACGAATTTTTTCCTATTTTTCGTCAACAGTCACTCGTCAGCTGGCAGTATAAATGGAGTAAAGGAGATTTGGGGCGATGGCAACATTCTATCATCCCAAAGGTGTCGAAGAAATCTTGGTTTAGCGGGATGGATGTGGGTCGAGACTTCATTCGTGTCATGTCTCGCCTCATGTCCAATCATTATTCTTTGAACGCTCATTTATACCGGGTTGGGCTGAGCGACAGCAATCTCTGTGAATGTGGACAAGGCTATCAGGACGCAGATCACGTTATTTGGTCTTGTTCTGAGCATCGTGAGGTCAGATCGGGGCTTTATGATTCCCTTCGGGCTCGAGGTAGACAACCCAATGTGCCAATTCGAGATATTTTGGCTGTACGTGATTTGGAGTACATGAAACTCATTTATGTGTTTTTGACTAACATTAGCATTAGATTGTAGTTAGTTTAACATGTATGTTTAGTATAAGTTTTTTTTCTGTGTTCGTGTGTTTTTTTCTCTTTCAAAAATGTTCGAATAAAAAGAAAACCAAAAGTTGTGTAGTTATAAGTGTTTCAATAATTTAGAATTTAAATTTAATGTGTTATGTAAACCATACTTTAAATTCCCACCCTCTTTCCCATCCGTAATTTGTAATTCCTATTAACCTCGAGACGGCCGCGAGTAATCGGCTCTATCCTCCTAACTTTAGTTTTAAGATAAATGATGTATAAAAGTATGAAAATTTGGCTCTGTAAAGTTTATTCGATTGAGCCTGTACAAATAAATGATTATTAAAAAAAAAAAAAAAAAAAAGTTGATGCGTAGTTGAATGCCCATGGCGAAAACCAAACTGTTCATCAGCAAAAATTGAGTTTGAATTGATATGAAGCATCATTCTATTCAAAATTATTTTTTCGAAAAGCTTACTTATTGAAGAAAGCAAACTGATCGGTCGGTAGCTAGAAGCTTCAGCCGGATTTTTGTCTGGCTTCAAAATTGGTACGACTTTTGCATTTTTCCATTTATCTGGAAAGTATTGCTAGATGAAAACATCTGTTAAATAGTTTTACCAAGAAAGACAAAGTACTCTCAGGAGTTTTTTATGAGGATATAGAAAATTCCATCATCACCTGGTGCTTTCATATTTTGAAATTTTTTAGTTATAGTTCTTACTTCATCCAAATCGGTTCCCCAGGAATCATCAAAAATATTTTCTTGAGAGAAAATATTCAGATACTCCTGGAAACCGATTCCTCAATAGGACTAGTAAGTCCCAAACTGAAATTATGGGAACTCTCAAACTGCTTAACAAGTTTTTGAGCCTTTTCCGCATTTGTGAGCAAAATTTTATCACCTTCCTTAAGTGCTGGTATAGGCTTTTGAGGTTTTTTCAAGACTTTAGAGAGTTTCCAGAAAGGTTTGGAACTCGGATCTAATTTTGACACATTATTTTCGAAGTTTTTGTTCCTCAGGGCAGAGAAGCGTTTTTTAATTTGCTTTTGTAAATCTCGCCATATGACTTTCATAACGGGATCACGTGTTCGTTGATATTGACGCCTACGTACATTTTTCAGACGAATCAAGAGCTGAAGATCGTCATCAATTATAACTGAATCGAATTTAACCTCGCATTTAGGTACTGAAGCTGCTCTTGCTCTAAATATTGAAAAGGCCAGAGATTCAAGAGCATTATTTATTTCATTTCTTGTTTGCAATGGAACATTAGGATCAAAGTTGTATTCCATAAATGTTTGATATTGATCCCAATCAGCTCTATGGTAGTTGAAAGTAGAACTGATGGAATTAGAAATGATTTCTTGAGATATTTCGAATGTAACTGGAAGGTGATCAGATCCAAAGTCAGCATGGGTAATCAATTGACTACAAAGTTGACATGAATCAGTTAAGACCAAATCAATAGTTGAGGGGTTTCTTGCAGAAGAAAAGCAAGTTGGGCTGTTTGGATATTGTATAGTATAATAACCCGCAGAACAATTATCAAATAGTATATTACCATTGGAATTGCTTTGAGCATTATTCCATGAACGGTGTTTTGCATTAAAATCACCAATAATGAAGAATTTAGACCTATTACGGGTAAGTTTCTGAAGGTCACCCTTAAGCCAGTTCTTTTGCTGGCCAGTGCATTGGAAGGCAAATAGGCAGCTATAAAAGTAAATTGGCCAAATTTTGTTTCAACTGAAATCCCCAAAGTTTCAAAAACTTTGGTTTCAAATGAAGAAAGAATGTGATGTTTGATTCGCCTATGGACAATGATGGCAACGCCTCCACCAGCTCCATTAAGGCGATCATTGCGGTAGACAAAATAATTTGGATCTCTTTTGACCTTAAGGGCAGGTTTGAGATAAGTTTCAGTTATAACAGCAATGTGCACGTTATGAACTCTTAAAAAATTAAATAGCTCGTCCTCGTTATCTCTGATGGATCGAGCATTCCAATTCAAAATATTTAATGACTTAAAATCCATTACTGAATTTCAATGTCATGACAATATTATTGACCAATTTAATACCAGTTTGAATAGCATCAAACATGGAATTAGTTTTTAGCATATCGGTTATCATATCGATTAACGATTGCTGTAAAAATTCTAATTTAGGAGCGGATATGCTACCTAAATCGAATTCATCAGAAGTCCCGTGGGAATTTTGGTTAGAAGTTCCGTGGGAATTTTGGTTTTGGTTCCTACCCGCTGCAACGGAAGCATAGGTAGGTCCATTTACATGTTGAACATTGTTAACAACGCGGTTGGGTAAGAATGTAGGGTTTGCAGAATGAACCCTGTTGGTACCTGCAGGTATCGAAATAGTATTTGCTGCTCGTTGATCGTTTGAAGTTGCGGATGGAAAACCCTGTCCACTGTTTCTACCGACGGTTTGGTAGGAATTTGTAGCTAGCTGATCGATGTTAACAGCTGCAAAATGGGTAGTAGCTGGTCGGGAACGTATATTGTTTCCTACCTGTCGTTTAGTGCGCGACTGCAAAATTGCTTTACGAGTCTTGCATTCCCAAAAATTTGATTTATGGTTTTCACCACAATTCGAACATTTAAATTTTTTAGGATCTTCCTTTACAGGACAGTTGTCCTTTGTGTGTGAGGAATCACCACAATTCATGCATTTACCAACCATATGGCAATGCTTTGTTCCGTGACCCCATCCCTGGCACTTACGGCACTGGGTGAGGCTTTGAAGTTTGCTCCAGGCTTCTTGAAATGTTCCCAGTTCACTACGACGTGGAGCAAAAGGCTTGCTTTTTCTAAAGCCTTAAGGTTATTAAGTTCACTTGACTTGAAGTGAACTAAGAATAAATCGTTTGAAATCCCTTTGCGAGAATCGCCAGGCCGGGATTTCGTTTTCATTTTAATTACTTGGACTGGGCTTGTTCCAAGTAATTTTATCAACTCAGTTCTAATTTCTTCCACAGATTCACCACTCGGCAGACCTTTCAAGACAACCTTGAAAAGACGCTCAGCTTTGGTGTCGTATGTGAAAAAGTTATATTGCTTCTGAGTAAGATACTCTAGAAGACGTTTGAATCCGTCCAAGGTTTCTGCACGCAAACGGCATTCACCTCGTCTGGAAATTTGAAGGGAATATTTCACACCTTCAACAAATGTTAAGATTTCCTTGCGAAAAGCATGGAAATCCGAAATTGTCACCACAATAGGGGAACTTTTTCCTTTCTCAATCGAGAAAGTTTATTCGAATTTTGTTTTGATGATGGATCACTCTCATCATCTGTGAGCAAATCAAATTGATTACTCACATTGATTTCATTTGAAGGCGAATCAGTAGATTGCCCTCTACGTTTGCGTTTATTTGCCATAGTGGCAGAATAATTTTCTCCAAATCGTCGTCCAAGCAGATAACTATAAGAATCCGATGGACCGAAGAGGAATTTTCCAATGCGATATCCAAGCCGGGTTACCCGAAGGGCCTAACAAGGATCGAAAAGGAATAAGAGGAAATCAAAAAATGTTGGGTAGTATTTAGCACTGAAAAGTGCTGTTTTAAAATTTGTTGTAGCGTTGGGTAGCAATAGCACTTCCTTCAGCAAATAGAAATAGAACCGCACGGCATGAGAGCACAATGCAGACTGAGCTCACTGAACTGTTTTTCCTAACAACACTGCCACCTGCAGCATGGCCTGTAGCCTGCTGCTGTCGGCGCGAAGCAACCACGTTGTTGTGGGGCGTTTACTCAGCATGGAGGAAAGCCGATGTCATGCGCAAAAGTTTTATGGGACCCAAAAGGCTTCCAAAAATCATTGGGGAGCGAATATTTTTTTGTTTCATATGTCCGTGTCCCAGGCTAATGTTGAACTTTTCGCATGTGACACAAAATACCCGAAGAACCCAGTAGAAATTTCGTGTATTTGTGGTAACGTATTCATTTAACAAATAAGCTAGATTCAGATGGCAGTTATCAAAAATCCTTCTTAAATCCAGCGTTAATGAAGCCTTCTACAAGAAATGCTCAAGACAAGACGGCCTGTTGAGGTGGCGGATTCGTCTGTGCTTCGACCTACCCCGCAGTGGGATGTTAGGCAAAGGGGGACGTCTTTGGTTCGAGTACTACTTTACCCATGCCCTTTCGCTCAATTTTCAATACATCTGATCTATTTCCAACCTACCGTACACTGACGGAACTTTCAACACTTTCTCTTCATATCTTTCATTCTAGCAAACATTACTGTCCACTCTTGGTGCCTCATGGCGATGAGCGAACACCTCCTTCTACATCAAACTTTTAATAAATAACTCTAGCCTAAGTCATGATCAACCAGAGTGATAGATCTACCCTTTCTACTTAGGCATAGCTATGTATTATTACAACTGATCCTGAGTCAGATAGCAATCAATATCTGCTCGAGGAAATACTCGTGGTTTACCATTTCCTAGACCAATTAATAATTTCCCAACTTCCTATACGGGAATGTAGATCATGCATAAATGTTCCACAAAACTCGCCCAAAATTCCTCGTCCAAACAAATGCGAACATTCCTACCCGTTGCAGTGTCCCACATTCGGACTCCTAGCGACATAAAAAGCCATTAGCAAATTGCGTGAGTTATGCCACTCAATGTTCTTCCGCGAATCACAATCGCTTGCCGTGTTGGTGCGGTGCGTTCATTCCTATTAGCAGCGGCGCAGTTCACCACCAACACAGCCTTATCTCCCACACACAAATATCCGATACATTGTGCCTAGTTTGTACAAGCTATAGCAGCAGAGCGGCCTGACTTTTGTTTAGCGTTACCGTTTTGGGACGCACCTGCTCCGGTGGAAATGAGGTACCAACATCCCAGAAAAGCATTCCCTCCAGGGAGACGGCGAATAACAACGCAACAGTATTGAGCAGGTACAATGGGGCGTGTGATGAAAAGCGCGGAAAACTTGGAAAACATAACAACCCCACCTAGATGGGTATATGTTTACTGCTGATTAAAATTTTATCAACGTTAAGAGCGTGGTTCTGGAAACTGCCTCAATGGGTTCCCATTTTCCGGCGCAACTTCACGATCATCGTGGCTTCATTTGTAATAATATGTAAGCCTGAATGGGACCCTCTGGTAAGGAACAGATATCAAGGAAGGGGGGGGGGGGGGCTTGCTTGAAGGTAGGGAAGAACATGGCAAATAATCCACATTGTGCAGAAGGATAATGCATGGGTATTACTTTTCTTTTGCCCGTATAGCGACACGGTTTCACGTTCTCATGTTCCATAATCTATGAAAGCCTACACGTTTTCTGCGCAATAGGTTAGTGGACACTGTCGGCTTACAATAGCGTACAGGTGTAGGGAAGGTAAGGCAAACCTCGAGGACGTGGACTCCGAGGCGCGGCTGTTGTGTGGAAACACGGCGTCGGCGATAAAGTGCCGTTTTGTGTCAGCACGTATGACGATGATTATGACCAGATTGGCCATGGTCTGTGACGGTACTGGAAAGGTGGAATAGTGTTATTACTTAAAGGGCAAATGAGAGTATCGGTGGCCATAACGTGGGAGAAAATGTTCAAGTCAATCTGACTGTGAAGAATAGCGGTTTGTCAGTGGAGTATTAGTAGCAGTAGGCACTGGAAAATTCGTCACATTGTTGTTGGGGAAAGTACGCATTTTACGAAAGATATTGGTAGGTATTTTCAAATGTGTACCGGAAAATAAAGTTGTTATTTGAATTGTTATTTTTTGTTATTGCTACAATACAGTGGATTTCAAAGAAGTGTAAATATTTGGTCAATCAAATCACTACAACAAACTGCTCCAACAATGGAAACATAATATGTCCGCATTTCTGTAACGAAGGGGGAGTAAGTAAATTCCGGTGAGTGATTTGTTTGTTCAAGAGAAATCAGCGTTCAAAGGACATTGGCGTAGCCGTTTCTTTCGCTTTGGGTGTTTTTTTTATTTAACAGGATACTAATTCACAAAAAAAATGAAGCAAGATAATAACATATGTTTTTAAAAGTATTACAATTTTACTTTACCAGTCCAGCCTAGGGTGTCACACGTTGTGTGCAAAAGCTGTCTTTAATTCGCACGAACTTCACCAGACTGGCAGTCTGCAGAGGGTTCGTAGGTAATTTACCATTTGGTGGATCCACTTTGCCCGTTACATACCTCTTCTTCTTGTACCAGTCGGTATATTCTTGAGAACATTTTAACTGGGCTGTCGTTCGATATCCTTACGACGTGCCAAGCCCATCGTAGTCGACCGGTGTATGTGGTGTGAACGATGAAAGGTTCTGCAATTCATGATTCATTCGCCTTCTTCACAAAATTCACACATCGTTGGCCGTTGTCATGAAATTCAAGCTGTTTGCCTCGATCACCGGTCTCTACATTACCTCTCATTAAGCTTAAGCGTTTATGACACCGATAACGATTATTAATCGTCATCGGGTCTTCCTTAGTGTGAGCAGTATTCGTTGATGATACTTTAGTTAAAGATACCGTCCTTGAACGTTCCTTGTTTACCTTTCCGGTGGTGCTGAAGCTTTGATTTGCTCGGCTTCCAGTTGTACATATTGCCTGCCAAGCCAAATATTTTTTAAGCAACTTGGCCTTTTTCTTCGTCTTGAAATGCTCCTCTACGCCGTTCCGTTTCATGGCAGTACAATAAGACATTTCGGGAAGCTGCTTAAAGTCTTTCAGCACATAAGTTGCATCGTCCGTTATCACGCAGGAAAACTTCGCCAAATATTAGCGATACAACTTGCGAGCCCGGGTTTCAGCCGTCACATTCTGTTTATCATCACGGTTCGGTACAGTTTTCACCTTGAACGACTTCATACCTTTCCGGTACTTGGAAGTTTGCAAGAAAGTTGGGGAAATTTATATTTATCTAGTCACAGTATGTAGCGAGAGATCTGGTCTCTTCTGCAATATTGGCTTCACCTTTGCGTCCTTCTGGTGGATCATGAGTTCCGTTTTTGTTCCGCTCCCAGCCCTCCTGGCAGTTGTCAAATGTGTATCAAAATAATTAAGAACATTAGGGACAATGCTTACAGGAAAACAAGCTTTTATGCAATTTTTTTTACTGAAAGTTCCGGATTTTCATTGCGACCGCTCACAATTGCCTTTCCTCCTTGCTCTTCTTTCGACGCCATCTTCGATCTAAAAGCTTGTAGTATCACCAAAAATTGATTTTACACAATGAACAGACATACGTTCATCAGTCTGCGATATATTTCACACTTTGATGAAGTATTTCCAGAAATATCCGTATTTTTGTCGCTTACAAGCCCTAGTGTGCTCTTTGTACCTGGTATTCAGTCTATCGCGAACAAGGATCTATGCGATGGTGATGTTTTCTCCTTTTTTGATTGTTTGTTTGATAGACCAGTCTACTTTGATTGCATGCTTGTACCACGGCCGATTGGCAATTAGACAAAGCTTGACAATTTCAAGTATTTCCAAGTAGCTTTCGTCGAGAAGTGCAGAATTAGCCGGTTCGCGTAGGTTCAGATGGTTGGGCTTAGATTTTTCTGCGATCCGACAAAATCTGCGAATGGTGTTCCAGTCATACGTAGTATAAGTGGCAGTTCTCCTGCTTCAACTAACAGGCTTGTAACTGGTGTGAAGATATTGCTCTTGAGATGATTCTGACTATTTGATTATAGCTAGTTTGAAAAGTGTTACACAGCTCTAAACAAAACAGTTCAATGTAGACTCCGCGATCTTCCATAGCGTTGACCTATTTGAATTCTGTGCTTTATCTTTCAAGTATTGTAACCGCCTTTGTACAGCTATGTTTGTTTTCGCTTCAAGAGCTGAAACACCTCCTTTTCGGTTGATCCAAACACCTAGGAATCGTGCAAGTAAGGTTAATTTCCGGAATAGTTTTATCGTCACTTTTGATATCTTAGCGAGAATTACGCCACCGATGCCTTTTCAACGTGCATATGTGAATAATGCATGATTTTGGGGCAAACAATGAGAAATAGACGCCACTAGCCCAATCGTTGACAGCTTCAACCGCATTTTTGAGTGAACTTCGAACCCTGGGGTGTTGTTTTGACGTAACTGGTTTCAATTCCGTTCATCGTATTGTTTGAAGTTTGGCCTGAAGGAAATCGGCAAAGTGTTCAGCGATTTCCGAATTGTATTTTCCATCAACTGTAAGTCCTCTTTGAAAAGTTTTCCTTTGATCACTAAGACGATGAAAGTTATTCCATTGTGTTTCCAATAGATCGATCCTCTTGAAATGCTTTTCAGGCAGCTTCTCTTTGCGGATCATCAGCTGATAGACACTTTAGTTTCCTAATGGCTTTACGTCGATTTCTAATGTTTTTTCTTACTTCTCCTGTACACAAGATTTTAGTTTTTTCATTACAGCTCGCTGATATCGTTGGAATGGATTGTTTGGCGGCCTCGATGATAACCTCTCCTAGACGTTCGATCGGTAAACTTTGTTCTGTGGAAAGTGATCCTAATATCGTATGTTTGAATGTAAGCCAATCTGCACCTTTTTAAAGTCATCGCTTACGACCTGCGGAGACATATTCGGATGGATATACTTGCCACACAACCATACTAATGCAAAAATCGTACCTGGCACCGAGAGTTCTTAATTAATAACTGTGGAAGTGCATTTAGTTGAAGGCAAACAATAAACAAATTGCGAAAGCAATAAGTTTGAAACGCTAAGAAAGAAGACGCTCTATCGAGTTGAATCAGTGTCTATGCCATCGTTGTTATATTTCCTGTGCAGTACCAATACCATCGTCGCATCGTCATCCATTCAGGTAGTCTACTGACACCTGGAAGAGGACCCCCTGGGGACCCCGGAAAAGTCTTGTAGACTTGATGTTGATGTACAGTCGCTCATACGACTGACGCTAAAATCTCTGCTCAAAAGTCACTGCGAACATTTACTGTTTGAATCCAATCACCGTTCGGTATCCTGTACAACTCGAAAAAGTTTTATTATTTAGAACGCCACTGTAGCCATTGAAAAATATATTCTTTGTCTCGCGGCAATATCCCACGATATGTCACTGCAAATCGTTCACTTTGGCCACTATAAGGAAGATTTAAATTTATGCTCCACTATCTTCGAACTACTTAAAGCCCAAATCTTACAGAAAACTCTGCATAGGATATAAAAGACAGACATTACAACCAGCAATGAAAATCTTTTTTTCTGGTTGTTAGAGTGTTTAATAAACTTTTTTCCCAAAGAAAATCAGCAAAATCAAAACACAACGAAAAGAGGTGAGTGACGTTTTGAATGGATGAAAAGCAAAGTATATTACTAGCATGTACGGTGGATTAGTATGTATGCAATCATCTAATATAAGCGGCTGCTTCTTTGGAATATTGCTAATCCCAAAATCTTCCGGAACATTCCTTCTCCCCAGAAACGGTAACAAATGCCACAATCTACAAAGGAACTGGAAGAAAGCTCATAGGCTCCCAGAATTCATTTTTCGTTTTGGCCCGACCTCAAATTCCTTTTACTGCTATTCAATATTACACGAAGCAGGCACGTGGCAACTGTGGGTGGATTAATAAGAATTAAGTCGTATATTGAGAACGGAATTAGAAGGCGTCTTCAATTAAAAAAACTCTGAGCTTAGTGGATAAACAAAAAGGAAAAACAGCTATCTCTTGATATCTTGAAATTCAAGAATCGAAATTGTAAAGGCTCCTGCACGGGGAAAATTCCGTGCCACACTCGTGAACTGCAGTCATGAATTCGAGAACAAGAAAAAATACACTGAATCATGCAATCATGAACTAAATAACGTTTAAAGGAAAAAATCAAGAAAACGTAAACTAATTCCCTGCTGCAATGCTCGAAACAGAACGAGAATTTATTAGCCAACTATTACCGTTCGAATAGCACTTTCTGTTGAAAATTGTTTGTTTATCCAAAACAAACTCAATCGCTTCATTTAAACGTAGGAAAGGGACCGACCAACTCATCAAAATAAGAAGCAACAACATCGAGTCAACCATTCAGGCTGTATTTGCGAATATGGCTATAAAATCTATCTGTTAACGTATCGCTGAGAATTGTGGAAACCAAAGGGTAATTGTTTCCATATAAATCTCATGTTTATATGTATCCTATCCTGCGCTGAATCAAGAAATTTGAGAGTAAATAGATTTTTTTTTCGTTATAATGTTTGCTAACGTTTTATAACAATGACAAATATCAAAAGCATATCACTCGCGTGTCAATCCTTTGATTTTGATCCAGTGCGGGTGATCAGTTTAGTTTCATTAGACCGGACTCCAAAAAAAGTAGTGAATTAGTATTCGTTGTTTATAGTAACAATAAACTTTAGCTGAATTAGTAGGCTAAGTCCAATGCTCAACTTATTTTATTAATAGTATCTGATTCCATTTTTCTCAGCATTCCGAAGATAGTAACAAAATTAAAATCGGTCATTGGAAACATAGTGAAAAAACGTTTTTCTGATAATACTTAAAAAAGCGGCCAAATCAAATATGGCAGAAAATTTTTTTTCGTGCCAAATTAAAGCCCTACGCTTTTTCTTTCTAGAAACATGCTGTTTACAAGAGGTTTTAAAGCAAATTTAGGATATATGTCAATCGAGTTTTTAACAAAACTGTTTGACCCCCTGGTGAGTGAGGGGTCCGTCAATTCGAGTTGAGGAAAGTGCCATTCTCTTTTTTACACCACTTTCGATCAATCTAGCACAAAAAATCAATTTCAAAAGAATTCATAGTCAATGGCGGCCTGGTTTGACAGAGAATTACTCAACTATAATGCCCGACTACTAAATGGGAGGTGACTGGTTGATTCACGGCCAATTTATGAAAATATTCATAATTTACAAGACAATTACTGAAACAAAATTTAACATAATCTAATCTAACATCAATATAGCTAGCTCTTGAAAGCCACCGTTAAAATGATGGACATACTTTCATCATTGTTCTTGTCTATTTAATATACACTCAGAAAAATAAACTTTTGATATTAATAAGATTGCATTTTGATAATTTGCAATAAGGAATCAGTATAAATTTCATTAATTTGCGTTATGAAATATAATGATGTTGAAAAAATAAAAACGCTGTGGTTAAGGGTCCAGCAATTTGCCCACTAATATATATCAACACATGTAATCAGGAAAGCTCAAATGCGTACATGAACAACGTCGTGTTAAACTAAATCCATTCATAAGTCAGCCTTTTGATATTTAAAAGCATCGTTTATAAGTTATTATTCGTTAATGCCTATTCCTACTGCGTGGTCCAAATTAATTGCGCTCAATCTTGATTGTATCTGAGTCTTAAACTGAGAAGAATAAAAATCCTTACACTATCGAATTTGAAAAAAAAAATCATTTTCTTCACTTGCACACATTGACTCTACGGCAAAACTGCCGCTTCGGTAGAAAAAAAAGACGCCAGCCTGTGTACTCCTTTATTCTGATCGCGGCATGTTATAAAACCCAGTTTTCTACTCTCCCATGGCAACCGAGCCGAAGCATAACAGAGAAAAAAAAACACAACTTTGTTATGTTTTCAAAGTCGTAAAGTTCACCGCAAGACACCTGCAGGCGGTGTTCTTTGCCAGTTTTCCAAACAAACATAACATTTTCAATCGAATCCGTTGCTCTAAAGCGCTTCTCGAACACAATTAAAACAACACTCACCATGAAGTCAGATAATTTGCAGCATTTAGATATTCAGAACCGCTAAAAGTAACATCAAAACACATAGAAGACCAAATCTCTAAAATAACACTAATTAATTCGAGGGCAACACATTTAGTAATCCACATGACTTGGATGAACGTGATGCGTCAGAAGAAACCCTACAAACAGATGATGGTGACAAAGCACTCAAGCGGAATAGTTTTTTTGTTTTTCTTTTTGTTTTCTTCACACATGCACTAAAATAGTGCTGCACCGCGGGCAGCATATCACACACTTGGCGCGAGACACTGTTGGAAATTTCGTTTCATTACCATCGTCGGTATTTACATTGACATCTATTTTCTTTCCACAGTGCCTCCCCCTTCCGAGCAAGCACCAAAGCACACTGACTGTTTGACGCATTCACTTGGTTGCTAGGACGTCATCAACAACATTGAAAAGGGAAACGGTTGAGTTTTTCGCTGTTCACACACGAAAGAATGCGGACGGACGGTCGGCCGACGCTAGGAGCTAGGAGTTTACGCCAGAAGAGGCCTCCCTCTCAGGTTTATGCATTTTTGAACACTCTTTTTTCAGTTTGTCTATTTAACTGTCGGTTGTCACTGATGTGGCGCGATAAGTGCCAGCTACTGGTTGCAAGGGCAAAGTCTGTGTAGGTAGCGCACGACACACGGTCCACTGACGGGTGGTCGCGATGACAACGAATACGGCTAGTTCTAAGGCATCAGGTTCATGTTCACTGTATTCGGGGTTCACATACGTATATAGACACGGAATTAGTCAACCAGTAAGTCGGTTCTGTGCTATGGAACTGGGGAGGCCTGAGGGTTTACAATGTGTATGTCACCCGGGACTGGCTCTGCTGTTCGCTCGGCGATGGAGGTTTGAACTTCAAAGGATTTATGTACGTTGTAGGGGGGGGGGGAATGGGTACAGTCAAGCGTCAGGCGCTTCAACAGAAAGGATAAATGCATTAATTATTCCTTTTATGTAATGGGACACCCATAATTTGGTTTGATTTGCTAATACAATTAACCGCGTAGAAAATAATGCTGGAATTTAAGCTTAGATGCTTGGACAGGAAATCTTTATAACTTTCAGAAGGTTGAACTCTGGTCGCACTACAACCTATATTACGCGGTATAGAATATCTTGCCGTGCACATTATGTCCAGTGAAAATTAGATGTATAGATGCTGATTTCAAGATAGTATACATCGCGTAATATAATTTGTAGTGTGAACGGGTTACTAGCAACAATCCATATGCAACTATCAATTTGAAAAGTGTTCACTAGGCTGATGCAAAATTCTAAATATTTGCTCCCCTAAGCTTAATCGACGCCAATTTGGGTCCAGATAGTCCCCAAAAAATTTTAACACATTTGGTTTTAATTTGGCTTTGCACACGCTATTCAAAGTTTGTATGGGAATTAGTATGAAGAATCTCAAACTTACATTTCCAGATCCCTAACATCTTGATATTATGTCCTTAAACCAAATCTTATAAACATTCATATAGTGTAAGTTGTCAACTATCAAAATGCCGAAGATACCTGACATGTAAATTTTATACAAAAATAGTTATTCATCAAATATAATAATAAGAAGTAAAAATATGTAATGTATATAAAATATATAAATATAAAATATATAAAATATATATAATAATATAAATAAAATAAAATACATAAAATATATGAATATAAAATATAAAAAACATATAAATAATAAGAAAACAAAAATAAGAATAAAACATCATATCTTAAGTGTGTATTTTATGTTTTATTGAATAACTATTTTTGTATAAAATTTACATGTCAGGTATCTTCGGCATTTTGATAGTTGACAACTTACACTATATGAATGTATATAAGATTTGGTTTAAGGACATAATATCAAGATTTTAGGGATCTGGAAATGTAAGTTTGAGATTCTTCATACTAATTCCCATACAAACTTTGAATAGCGTGTGCAAAGCCAAATTAAAACCAAATATATTAAAAAATTGTGGGGACTATCAGGACCCAAATTGGCGTCGATTAAGCTTAGGGGAGCAAATATTTCAAATTTTGCATCAGCCTAGTGTTCACTGTTGTGAACCCCTCGGTCCGAAGTAAACCTTGCAGCCTAAACCTTGCCATACATTTTTGCCCTCTTCGATACTAGAATCCTTTGAATCGCTGTGTTATTTTGATAGAATATTTGAGGGTGTGTTCGTGAGAGTTACGTTTTAAGAATCATT
>JASCZW010016870.1:0-17940 GCA_034211315.2 Aedes japonicus | reverse complement strand
CTGGTCAAAATGTGGGACGTATTGAACTAAGGATAATTATTTTTAATTCGAGCTACAGTTTTAACTATTAATTAGGCGAGACTACTGTTGGGTATTTTATCAAACGAAATTGAGCCAATTTTGTCCAAATATGGAAGCAAACACACTTAGAAAATTTAATGTTAAATTAAATCTTTTTAAATGCATCCAAACGAAGCAACTAACAAGACTTAAGTTTTAGCTCTTTATCAAATTAACATGGATAAGCACTGAACACTTATTTATACATACCATGACGTAAGTTTTAGCACTTGTTTTTTTTTTAGATTTTGTCAAATATTAGAATTCATAAATTTAAAATTTAATAAGCATTAGTAATTGCGATTGTCCTGCTAAATTGATTGGTTCTTCTAGAGAAGATCCTTAAAAATGGCAAATGCGCTGTAAGCTTTCTGGAATTTAAGGAATGCTTTTTATGCAGATATAATGCTGATTTATTGCCACGCTTTAGTACTTAATGGTTACTTGAGTATGCATAACTTTTCCCTCTTTCTAGCATATAACACAACATGTTACGGAATTGGAAATTTGTCTTTTCTACGGTCTGTCTGTTGCTTACGCAACAATTTATAAAATTCGTTTAGTGTTTCTTCTAATCTGTGTAATCTGTCCGTGGCGTGCAACCCGCATCCGCACTTAAATGCAATGTGTATATAGAAAATGCAACACGTAACTTGTTTTAACGTTGTTTGTTGATAATCTATATAATTTATTATAACGAAAGTTTACTTTCCACGAAGTTAAATTTAAGTTTGATTTTACTGCATTCAACACTCTCACTTACTCAAGCTTTTGTTTACTCATACAACTGCCAAGTCACCCAGCACCCGGCAACTATTTGACAGCTTAAGGAACAGGAGCAGGGTGTCTCTCAGCCTCAAGGTCGTCGGTGTTCAGAAGGTGCGTTTCATCCCTCTGGATTGTGACACAACTAGTCATAATTACTAAGTTATCTATATCAAAAAAGCACTCCATATATTTTTCTCAGAGAAAATTTTTCAAAGGAATTTGTGAATATTTTTACTTTTTTCCAAAAATAATTTATGAGATTATTACGACATATAATTTTATTTGAAAACACTCGTTACAAATACAATGCAATATAACTTTCTCTTGCTTTGCATTTTCAAAAAAGTTATATTCAGAATCTAAAAATTACTTACCCTATCAATCAGACTAAGGCCGGAGTGGCCTCTGCTGTACACAAAAGTTATGTCCATTGTAATCGGTCCATGGCTGTCCTTCGTCAGCCTCGCTGTTTGCGGAGAGTCCGTAGATCGTCTTCTACTTGATCGATCCACCTTGCTCGTTGCACGCCTCTACTTCTTGTACCCGTCGGTTCGTTTTTGAGAACCATTTTAACAGGGCTGGCGTCCAACATTCTTACGACATGCCCAGCCCATCGTAGTCGACCGATTTTAGCGATGTGCACGATGGGAGGTTCTCCCAGCTATTGCTGCAAGTTTGTGGTTCATTCGCCTCCTCCACGTTCTGTCTTTCATCTGCACTCCACCGTAAATCGTACGCAGCACCTTCCGTTCAAAGACACCAAGGGTGCGTTGGTCCTCCACGAGCAATGTCCATGTTTTGTGGCCGTAGAGAACTATCTTAGCGTCCTGCGGAGTCCAAAGTAGGCACGATTGCCAGCCATAATGCGCCTTCTTTTTTCTCTGCTGGTGTCGTTATCGGCGGTCACCAATGAGCCCAGATACACGAATTCGTCTACTACCTCGATTTAATCACTGTCGATCTAAACTCGTGCTAAAAGGGTAACATTGTCTTTTCGTGAGCCTCTTCCCTTCATGTATTTTGTTTTCAGCACATTAATCTCAAGCTCAATCCTACCAGCTTCAGCCTTAAATCTGATGTACGTTTCCGCCATCGTCCCAAAGTTACGTGCTACGATATCAACGTCGTCGGCGAGGCCAAATAGTTGGACAGACTTCCAGTGCCACTCGTGTCTATCCCAGCTCTTCGAATCACATAAAAGAGAAACATAGTCTTACGTTAAAAAAACAATAGTAAGATCTTCTAGAGTAAATTTCCTGGAATAGTACGCGATGTTTCCATAGTTATTTGTTATTGTTCCTTGAATAAGGCGATATGCTGTTCCTTAATAATTTGTTTAGCTTCTTTTGATGTTTTGTTTCTGTTGATTTGTTGGCCGCATCTTCGCTTGCTTAGAAAAAATAAAACTGCACTCCAATTATTAATCGTTTCGTAAACATTGATTGTGTACATAGAAAAAATGTGTCGTAAATTGTAGGAAACTGGGGTTTGTGGGAATCAATAATTTAAAAATAAAATGCTGACGAAAATTGTGACTTCGTCTTTAACTTCCTTTAAGTCACCATGGCTTAGTGAGATCAACCACGGACTTAATAGCAGCTCTTTTCAAAAGTACAGAATCAAACCCCACGTCAGAAACAATTGAAACTATAAACAAGTTCTCGTGGTTGTGCTTTTTTTTCGAATCACATGTCGTGTTATTATAGCAGATCTGTTTGGCATTGAAGGGCAACGCCCTTAGGTACTTCAGTACCGATAGTTCTGTACTATGGTCTTGATACGATACGTCACGTATTGTGCCTTTAACTCCCGTTTCAATCCTCAATTGTGCCCTAGCAGGGCACTCCACTAATAGATGATTGACATCTAATTCCGCTCCACATCCTTGGCAGTAGCCCTTACTATCGTTGATTCGTGGCCCGTGAGTAAGTCGAGTATGTCCTATCCTCAGGCGAGTCAGAATCTTCTGATCTCGCGGGTAGGGCATATCTTTCCACTCTTGCGTAGTATTTTTGAGGCGACGTAGGACCGGTTGTTATACCATGATTCCTCCCACGAGCATCGGGAGGTTCGCTTCACCCAGTGGGTAGCCTCGCTGTAGGGGACTGGTAGGTCCCCCAGCTGGGCATGACGACCCTAATTTGCTAGTTTACCAGCAGCCTCATTACCAGGTATACCTGCTTGTCCAGGTACCCCCACAAGGGTTACGTTACCAAACTGTTGCACCTCCAACAGCCACGAGTGTCCCACCTGCCCATGCTCAAGGGCAGACAGACAACTCGCAGAGTCGGAGAACACAACAGTCTGAGACCCATTTGACAACTTCCATGCCTACAAGAGCGCGTAGGCCTCAGCTGAGAAGATACCGCAGATACCGCGGGTAACCGACCGCAACGGCTTATGGCCCGTGGATACCCCGTAACCAACCTCTTCCTCTATTAATGAGCGGTCCGTAAACAACTACCCAAGCATTCAGGCCTTCATATGTGGAGGCAATTTCTTCATAGGCCGCTTTCGCTACCTCGAGGTTTGCCCTTGTTTCACATGACTGTCGTATGCGCCAATCCACTTTGGGGCGCGTAGAGTCTCATGCTCGTTGCCACAGCCTAGGGAGCTAACACAACGTGGGAATCTCTACTCCCGTTAGGTCTCGCCACCACTCTTTTGCTCTACAGACGAGAAGTATGTAATCGAGAGTGGGGTCCTTGTCCTTTGATCGCCATGTCTTCGGTTACGACATTTGCCAAGGGGACCTTACCACATTCCACCAATAGGGAAGCTATAGGTGAGGTCCGATAGGCTCCGCTACATATCCTATAGGCCTCATTGTATTGAGGTTCTAGGATTTTCAGCAGGGATATTCCACCCCTGACCCATAGCTCCGATCCATAGAGTATGCACGGTACGATCATAGCCCGTGCAATCTTGGTCAATTTACAGCGGGAATCTTCACAGAGCTTGACGTTAACGTTACACTTCACTGCCTTGGCGTGCTTCACAAAACGCAGTTTGTGATCGATCGTCACGCCAAGAAGCTTCATTAACCGACGAAATGCCGTTTTATGGCCAACTACCCATCACTGCACAGTGGTCCAGAATGCGAATTTAGTTCGAAATATACATTTTCAGCCTAAGTTTGAAGTTTTGGAGCAAAATTGTTCTCGACAAAGTTGTTTCTAATAACAAGGCGCTTCTTTTGGTATGAATGAGAGCTAGGGTGGTCCTTATTTTCAGAGAAATCGAAAATCTAACTTTTTTATTTGCAGAACAACGAATGGTTTCCAGTCATGTGATGACATGTTATACCCAGCTACAATCGTAGGATTGGACAAACAAACACTGGCTATTTCAATATTAGCTGTTCGATTGGACATAAGTTACAAATGTTACAACGTCTAATCTATGTCTGGCTCCGACGGATTTGTTGAAAGTTTCAAGGATATTTAAAATAAATTAATACTCTTGAGATTGAATGTCCATACGGATTGCTTTCGGGAATAGAGAAGAGGTTTTCAAAAACTTTACAATTTATCTTCAATTCTTTTCAGGTGGTGTAAACATATGACTAATTCTTACCCTGCTTCGAGCTAGCCAAATACATCTCAACGGAAAATAAAAGGAGTAAATCCTACACTCTTGCAAATCCTACACTCTTGCAAATCCTACACTCTAGTAAATCCTACACTCTTGCAAAAAATCATGTAAATTTGCACATACAAGGAGCGGCCCGAAATTTGCGTCCGTTCGTAAATTTACAAGATCATGGAAACTCGAAATCATAACTTACATGACGTGACGTAAAAATAAGTTGAGGTACACAAAATGAAATTTTACAAATGCTGCTACAGTTTAATCAAGGATCACTATCTCGTACCCAACAGAAAAAATCAAGAGCAAGTTATGAAGAAAAATCATAAATTGGTTCTTCTAGACCACCGATTGTAGTAGTAAAAATTAGCACAATCTTATCTTGTAGGGTTCATTTTTTCCCTTCATCTCCACATGCTTGTGATACACACATAAAAATTATTAATTTTACACGAGACGTAATTCATGTTTGTAAATACTCGAGGAACGTAAAGAAAGATTTCGTGTAAAATTATGCCTCCCGAAACTGATACATACGCAATTCGACGAAAGATGTGTTTGATTGAATTTATTTTCTCATCCCTTTCAACTCATTCTTATGTTTTAAAGGACGCTTGTATGCGTCGGTCTCAAGGGACAGAAATTTACATGACATTTTATTAGTGTGTAATTTAAAATCAATTTGTGCCATTCCCGGTCATCAGCGATCATTAAAAACTATTTTAAGGATGCTGGAAGTTGTCGCCATATTCAGGTTATTCAATAATATAAACAGGGTGGCCACACAATCTTAATTTAAAAATTCCCGCATTTTTCCCGCTTTCTTGCATCACCTTACATACTGGGAAGAGTTAATATTTATTGGAATAATAGATATTTTTGAAGTTTATAAAGTTTTTTTTTTCAAAAAGTAGCCGCAAGCTTCTTGCGTATTGCATAATCTGCTTTGGTTTCTCATATTGCTATCGAGAACACTTAGCTTTATATGAGTCATTGATCTTTCAAGTTCCTAGAAGCATAACATCGCAGAAAATGTCAAAACGTCTTTGTCGGAAATTTTAGCAAATTCTGTCGCTTTCTCAATTGCCGGTTTAGCGACAAAACCAATTTCCACATTAAGGGCTAGTAGAAGATTCTATATCAATTAACGATTTAGCTTTGACTGTCAGATGCTCGAGCATAACTATTTTCTCCGTAGCGGCTCTACAAGTCCCGTCAAATCGTCAAAAAGAAACGAAGTCATAGGAGGGAGATTCGAGCTGGGAAACGACTCGACCATTGCTGCAGACGTGAAGATAAAATTCAGCTTTGGTCCCAGCACCTTATCGTGTCCCTAGTAGCACACTTGTTGCCATTCAGTTGTGACAACATAACTATGACTTGCTAAGTCATAATCAAGTTACTACAACTAATTGTAACCGTATTGTGATACTTGGTGTACCGCATCAACCTCAACAGCGAACAATTTTGATCGGAACACCGACAAAACTCGGATGAGTTTTATTCAGCTTTCTTTCTTCCTGCTTCCTGACTTCTTTCACAAATCTTCTCAAATAAAGCAACGTTTGTAGTGCTCTTCTAGCACCTTTCTTCCTTCGAACTCCTACAAGTTCCCTGAACTTCTAAGATGTTCTGTATACTTCGAGCAAGTTTCATGAAATGTTTTGAAATGTTTCATGAGAAGTTTTCTGAACCACTAAGAAGATCCGCAAACTTTTAAAAAGCTTCACGAATTTTTGGACAGTTCTCTGAATTTATGGGGAGTTCTTTAATTTTCTGGAAAGTTTCTTGAACTTTTGGGAAGTTCTCGGAACCTCTGAGAAGCTCCCTGAATTTCTGGATAGTTGCCTGAACTTCTGTGAAGAACTCTTTACTTTTGGAAAGTTACCTGAACTCCTGTGAAGCTCCTTGAATTTATGGAAAATTTCCTGATTTTCTAGAAAGCAACCTGAATTTCAGGGAAGTTGCCTGAACTTTTAGAAAGAACCCTTAACTTTTAGGAAGTTCCCTGATTTTCTGGAAAATTCCCTGGGTTTTTGGGATGTTCTCTTAACATCCGGTAGAATAGCAAAACCTCTGGGAGGATTCCTGAATTTCTAAGAAGTATACCGAGCTTCTGATAAGTTCCCTGAGTTTCTAGGAAATTCACTGAATTTATTCGATTTTTTCGAATTTTTGGGAGCATTTCATTCATCAGTTCATCCTTCACCTCTTCCGGTGTTGGAGGGCGCAAATAGTCTTAAGGATAGATGTGCAAAAAAAACCTTAAGGTCTCCAACCCTCAAATTTTTGTCGAGAAAACAAGTTGAAGAAACGTACGCCAACATCCGTTAGGCTGAAGTGTACCTTTGTAACGAACTCGGGACAACTTTTCCAGCTGCATCGCAACAGCTGGAAAAAGTTATCAGTTGACTCTAGTTGTCGCATAATGTCCAGGAACATCTCCCTTGGCATGTTGGAACGACGCAGAAAGTGCGTCTTGTCAAAGGTTGACGTGTCGCTAAAGTAGTCCTGGAACAGCTTCTGATGACCGAAACGGAACGTGACCCTCTCGGTTTCGACGCATGTTTTTTCGCTGCCCAATTACAAATCAACATTATCTAATATCTTTTAAATGACTCAACTTCAGCCAAACGAAATAGCAAGTATTTTCGTCTTCTGCTAACGATGCACTTCTGGCAGTAAAACTTATTTGGTCAAACCAATCCATGGTAAAAAGTTTACGAAAAATCTGCGGGCTGGCTCACAGATCCCTGAATTCTCCAGTCAATTGTTAAACGCCTTCTAGTTGACAACCGAGCCTTCCATGTACTATAGCAATAAGCTATCTTCTTCAGCAATGCTGGATTTGCAGAAAAACACTGTTTCATTCCGTTGATGAGATTGTTTGGCCGATTAAAGAATGACAAAAACGCTACTCCAATCATTTGAAAAAAGTGGGAGTATGGTTTCTTCCATATGACAATTTCCGATGGCTTTAGAAATTCCCGACTTTTCCCCGCATATTTCCCGATGATTTTGGATTCTCGCATTTTTCCCGCATTTCCCGATTTTCCCTAGTCTGTGGCCACCCTGCATTTAGTCTGTGCCGTCTTCCTCAAATTACTTATTTCAAGACTATTATTTTCATGATTTACATTTTCAAGCAATAAAACTCGTTCTATTATGCATATCATGGTGCATGAAATAATCGCATTATAATCTATCAAGTAAGAGAACGAATTTGAACTTGTGACTTGCCGTGACGTGCAAATCCGGCTGTATTGACTGTGTTGTGTTGACAATAGGCCTGATGTTGTTATAACACCAAAGAGAAGGATCATGATCGAAATATAAGGCTTTCGCATTTCACTAGTTATTTCGCCAAGTTACAATTTTTTAACGCTTTACGGGCTTATATTTCAGGTTATCTTAGGTACTGTTGTAGATGTAACATCCGAAACGTGTTTTTGAGTGTGTCATTATTTATTATTGTGGGTTTTAATTTAGAAACACATTAAATAGAACACAAAATTGAGGTTATGAAACTCCAGAGTTATAAAAAATAAAAATAAAAAAACAAAACACTCATATATGCTTTTAATTTCATTTTTTAAAAGCATATAGTGCCTTAAGAATTTATCATTGAATCGAGATTTGTCGAGAATAAGTGTTCCTATCATGATTTACGAAAAATCAAAAAAATGGCAAAAAATGGAAATTGAGGCAGGCCTTTGAAATGGCTTGAATCATACTCAACGAATCGCCATCAAATAATTAAACCTAACGGAAAGAAATCGAATCCTATTCAAGTCACTTCAAGTGTCCTTCAAGGATACATAAAAAATTATGTACTAACTTATGCCGACGACATGAAGCTCTTTTTGGAGATTAAAAATGAAGGATACATCAATATATTCCGGAATGAAATACAATTATTCTACACAAATGGACCTTAATATCATTTAGCAGAAAAAGAACATCATCAAACATTACAATTGAATCAGGAAATCGGAATGTAGAAAGAAGTGAAAGAGTTCGGGATTTAGGAAATATCTTAGATTTCAAATTAAAATTCATTGACCATTACAACACAATAATTCACAGGGCAATCAATATGTTAGGCTTCATCAAGCGATTTTGCTAGAACTTTCAGGACCCCTATACGATTAAAACACTTCATGTTGCCTATACGAGGTCAGTACTGGAATATTGCAGCATTCCTTTTTCAATCACGCACGAAGGAAGAATAGAATCAGTACAAAAGCAATTTTTATTGAATGCCCTTCGTAAATAAGGTTGGACTTCATTACCTCTTCCATCATATGAAGCACGCTGCATGCTTATCCAAACATCCAAACATTAAAAGAGTGCCGTGAATATGCAATAATTTCATTTGTAAACGATATTGTTTCGCAGCGCATTGACTCAGCAGTACTTTTGTCAAAATTAAATTTCCATGCGCCTACTCGACAACTAAGAAATCGGAATAACATAAACCATCATCGCACAAACTATGCAACATTTGGCCACTAAATCGAATGATGGCCTTTTATAATCAATACTACGAAACCATTGACTTTACAGTGTCTAGACATAAACTTGAACAATATTTTAACACCATTTTTTTTTTGGAATTACAACTCCAGGAAGAAATAATTCTAAGCCAAAAATGTCATTTTAAAACAAGAAAGAAGAAAGCACTGTAACTGTATATGTACTAGTCTATGTTCGAATGACGAAATAAATATGATATTATCTGAGCAAGTGCCTACGAAAACGTCTGCTGCCTTTCCTGTAGCGACACAATTGTTCCGTTCATTTATGGCCGGATTTGGCACCTTGCCATTACGGAAAAAGGCCATGGAACCCTCCCAACACGCCAGAGCTCCGACCAATCGAACAATATTGGGCCATCGTCAAGCGGAAACTTAAGAAGACTCAAAAAGCTATCGTGAGCGAGAAACAGTTGAAGCCTATCTGGCGTTCTGCGGCGAACAAAGTGAACAAGGAGACTTTACAAAATCTTTTGGCAGGTGTTAAACGAAAGACCCGGGAATTCGTATTCGGTAAAACTGGAGCTATGCTGAATATTTCTCTTGTATTCTGTATTCACTGTTCACTGTGTATTCACTATTCTACTGTTTTGAATATGGAACAACGGATAGATCAAACGTGAAAATAATTAAGTTGATCTAAAGTTAAAAGTTAATGTTTTAAATTATTTTGTCCTATGAGTTGCGTAGAATAAAGCGAATGTAGTTAAACATGAAATGCATAAAGATGTAATAAAAATAAACTTAAGGAAGCTTGTATTAAACGAGAAACTTATATGCTGAGACGAAGTTTCATCTACGAATAGTGTTCATAGAACGGCATTACATCCAAATCCATGTCTAGTTTTCATCTTATAAAATTAAGTTATTCAAATTCTCTCGTGATTCAGAACAGCAAATGACTTACTAAGCTCATCTATGTGGTTGACCTACCAAGTAACAATTTTAGTTTTATTCCAGCCGTATAGCACTCCTCCCGGCTTCGTTGATAAAACGCCTCCGCTATGCATCTTTAAAGCCAAAATGTGCACAAAAATGCCAACTCTATAGACGGTTGTGAAAACAAGTTAATAGAACCTGTATAAGACCATAAAGATTTTGAAAATGTTCTAGTGAAAGATGTTATGACCACTTGAGAACCTTGTTAAAACCTATTGGCTGCCATCAGAACCAGCATAGGGCCAAATGGCCACAGCTGTCAATCGCGGTTGGTTTTTGTTGTTCTGCTTTGTTCGGTTCTTCGCTCTTCTGATTCATTTAGCAGTAAATAATGTCTAAGAAGAAAGTTCTAGTGTTGCGGGAAATTTTGTTTAATAGCAAAATATCCTAACCAAATTGAGTTTTATTTACAGCGTATCATGCTCCGAACAATATTGTATGGTGAATATTGGCACGATAAGAGCCAACAATTAATGTACCTCTGCAAATTATGCGAGTTTACAACAAAATAACCTAATTAAAACAAATGTATTCGGTAGATTAATCAAAAATTACCCGAAAATTGATGGAATTCGATCAAGAAGAAGGCCGAAATTGGCCCCCGATCTACAGTTCATTTGCATTACATTCAAAATTTTGTGCATTTATTTTTCCACATTTTAATTATTACTTATACATCAATATGGCGATTGGAAAAAAATCACAGTTTTTCCAAAGAGCCAATTTATCATCGCAATGACTACTATAAAACCAATTTGCCGTTTAATGCATTTACTGGAGGCAAAATGGTTTCAAAACACTTTTTAAACTGACCATAATAAGATAATATGAGTGAGTCCTAAATCGGCATTTCAAAACCGCATTTTCCAAGTTCATAAAGTCGAAATGAAACCTTTTATAGAAGTAAAAGGAATTTGAGAAAACAAGGTCGATTGTTGTAACCAAGGTGTGAAGGTTCTCATAAACCTGACTAAAATATAATATCTTTTAGCATCTCTTGCTGCCATATTTAAACAAAATGGAATTCTAGTGGCTTTCATAAAACTTAAAACAAAACTGAATAAAGCTGGATGGTTATGGTAATTTTACTGGAGCTCTCCCCTCTCCCGAATTGGCCCGTGATGGACCCTTAGGAGTTACGTTTGGAAATGTATTCTAACACTGCTATAAGACTGAGTCGAGGAACACATAGTTTACTACAAATTTGAATGAAAATTGTACTAGGGTAACAACTAGGTGGCAATTGTATTGAAAATTCCTCAAAATTTCTGCATAACTCGAAAACTAATCAAGCAAATGGAACCAAATTAAGACAAGAAATGTTTGATATTCATATTTTAAAAGCTTTGCGGTCTTCTGAGAAAGCCCACTTTATTAAAAGATACTAGAAATTCATCGCTAGACCATTTTTCGGCTTAAAGTGATATGAGCATTTATCTTTAAATCGTGATTTATTGAGATTTATTTATGGAGATTAACTGTTCCAATCATGCAGAACAAAACCTGTCTAATTTATTGCTATAGATTTAACAAACGCAGCAAAATTCTCCTTTCTCTGAATTCTAATATCACAAGAAAAAAATCATATGATTTCAAACTGTTATTCAATGCAATTTTCTCAGTAGACGTCATCACAATCCATGGAAATGCCAGATATGACTCCAGGTGAATAACATATAACACAGATAAAGAGAACCAATTAGTAGAAAATGAGATTAATGCGCATTTTGTTGGACTTATGCTTTCAAAACTCAAATTAACAACTAGATTGACATTTTCGTGGACGTTTCTTTTGACTTAAACAAATCAACTCGATTGAACATATTGAAAAAATAAATCAATAAACACAGAAACCTCAATGGCACCATTAATCTGAAAAAATCATTTGCAGAACACCGCCGAAAGCAAAGGTTTGAAATCACTTCACATGGCCTACGGAAAAACCCAACGGAACTCCCAGATTGGGTAAATGAAAATGAAATAGACTCCAAATTAATTTTCCAACCACTTCAAACCAGCCACTCGAAAACAAAAATTATCCTATCACGACACAGCGGGAACGTCGCTCCCGACGAGTGCAATTGCAAACCGAAAGGATGGCACAAGTGCAACCGTGCAAAATTATAATGAACAACCGGAAAAAAAGCAAAATAAAAATCACACAATTACAAGTGCCCTCTAATTGAGCATCCAGCACACACAATGCACAGAAGAAAAAAAACACAACACTGAAAACTTCCTTCCTTCCTTTTTTTTCCACGGTAGTGATTGAGAGCGAAAAAAAAACACACTCGTCGAAGTCTTCTTTATTTTCGGGAAAACACGAGCCTCGATACGGCCCATCGCCAAACAATGAATGGGTTCCACCCCCTTAATTTTCCGTCGCTATTCACTCCCGGAGGTAATCCATCAATCAATTGGGCGGCTTCACTTCTTTCGGATATCGGTTTTGCACTGTTTTTGTTTGTTTGTTTGTTGTTGCATTGCTTGCAGCGGGATAATACCTTTAACGAGGAAATTGAATTCGCTATTGTTAAAGGATTTGCAAAAACGAGTTTCTTTGTTTTTAATTCTGAAAATGAATTAAAACAAGTGATACTATCAATTCTATGACGATTCATATCTGGCAGTCGAAAAATCAATTTCCCCGGAGCGCCATTGGGGACACTAGCATCGGCCGCCCCAAGGACCCCAACGCACATTGGCGAAGTGGTCTCGGGACGGTCGAGTGCTAGCGCATCCAGGGAGATCTCATTTTCTCCTGCCATCTGTTTGCTATAAATTCCGGCGCTCGTTGCTTCGAGTTCTCCGAATGTTAAAATTTCCAGACCCATCTTCGCTAGCGATAGGGAAGCGCTAAAGATCATCCGGTGTGCGGTGCTGACGACGGGGACTGCCACCGTCAAAGATGCAGGCAAACGAGATGCTGCGAGGGAGATTTGTTTGATCTCGAGCGCGCAATAGCAGCCAGTCCGCCGTAATCATTTTCCCAACGTGCTGAGCAACGGGAGAGTAGCACCATGTGGAATCAGTTCACCCGCAGCATCCGACTCACACGCGTGTTCTTCTCTCCGCCGCCTCGATAAGCGCCTCCGACGACGGCACACAATCGGATTCGTTGTTTCTATTCGCCATAAGACCGGTTTGGTTTGTCCGGAGAAGTTCTGGAAGGCGCACAACACAACGAATCCTCTTGTTGCTGACAAGTTCCAACTACGGCGATCAACGGCAATGGCAGCAAAACTGGACACAGCACAGCATCCGCACCACATTGGCAATAATTAAGTATGGAATAATTAATGTCCCATAGAAGAAGACGGAAAAAAACACAACCTACGAGGGCAGGAAGGCAGTGCTGCGACGGAAAACCCTACGAGGACAATCGGTTGCATTGTTTGTGTGGTGTTTCAAGTTTCGCATCTAGTGTGCTGTGTGGCGATCGAGTTGGTGCTATTTTTTTCGCAAAGGCTAGGGGTGTTCCGATGTTGAAGGTGGTTGATCAATGCTTTCAAGTGGTCAATTTTGAGGTTGAATGTTTTTCAAAGGTTGTCATAAGTTTGATACGAATTTTAATTTGATGACGGTGATGAACTGTTTTCCTCTAATATGGGTTATCTTTACACCCTTGTTCTATGGGACTGGAGAACAGTTTTCAATAAACTCAATTTTAACGTAGAAGGAAAAATAAAAGTGATATGAAACAAAATTTCTTAGTTTTGTTCTAGAAAGTTACAAGAAATTTTATCCGATATTTTTGGATGAAAATTTGTAAAAAGAAATTAGAGATCGTTTGAAAAATCAAATATTCCGTAAAAATAATCCATGTTTAGCGAGGCTTAAAATGTTCAAAATTGAGGCAAACCTTGTTCAAATTTCAGCAATTTTAATCATCATTCTATCATAATCCTTAGAGCACTTATTTGATCTTATTATAGAGTAACGAGATATAATGTCAACCTAGCTCCTCTATTCGGTCAACACAAATGTCACAAATTCAGCAATAATCGACCAAATTTTATTTATGTCATGATTATCTGATTATTCTGAAGCAGTTGAGATTTTATTCATGTATTTAAAGTTATTCACTTGAGTAGATTTTGAATTTCTTTTACTTATCAGACACCACGTATCCACTAGTTAAGCTGAAAAGATAACTTTACGAACTTTATCTTAATTTGGCCCAATTGAACTGATATGCGAAAAAATACATTCTAGATAAAGCTTCATAGTTAAGAGAAACAAACCTGTGCGTTTTGTCATTTAAAGAATATTGGTTTAGGCACCCAAGGGACAGCAGCGAGAGACGAACGATTGCATCTGGATTTAACAATAATTGATTCATACTTACATATTCAAATTGTTTCGCCAGCAAAATTTTTCGGATTATTATGAATTTAAAAAACCTGAATTTAAGGGATGTTCAATAGAAAACTCGCCATGTTAAAACCAACAGATAGGCGTACGAAGGCAAAGTTCAAATTTTACATGCTAATTACAAAAATTATGTGCAGCAGAGCTCGAAAAAAATGACACCCGTCGTGAACGATGAGTAAAAAAAATATTCAGTAGGTACAATTTTCGCTCCCTTCATTTCGTTGTATCAGTCACGCAATATATTCGTGTTTACTATATTGCTATGCTCAGTCATTCCGTTGTCCTTGTGTTCCACACAACTCATTCACACCACAGCAAAGGACACGGCTATTCAAGCCTCAAGAGATTTTGGTTGCTTGACTGAATGTTCTGGTAACCAGTCATTCATTTTCATGTTCGGGAGTGATTTTTTTTCTGTCACAGGATTTCAATTATTCCCAAACATGGCTGAAGGCAAAGGAAGCCAAAAGGCTAAATGGCCGAAATCGCTTCAGAGTTTGTGGGGCATTTGTTCAAGAAAATGCATTTGCAGGATCGATTCGAGAAGTTTTGGTTTTTTCACTTCATTGATTTTCCAAATGAATGACTGTTCTTTCGTCTTCACGGTAGAACGTTGAAATTGAATGAGTTGTTTGCACTTACGTATATTCACTGCTTTCCAGAACGAATGAATGATCAAAGTAAAGCAACACAAAACAAGTTGACCCATCTTGCACAAAAGATTCATGAAGGCAAATTTGTGTTTACTTCATGTTCGCTAAGAACAGTGCGTGATGACTAATATTTTAACTCAGTCAGGGTGCAATTTGAGAATTGAATATGATATTTTTAAGCTCTGGTGTGCACACTCAGTGAATTTTCGTGATTCAGATGATTACACAATCGACAAATTCGAAAAGGCGGATGCAAATTGTGAAATATTTTCCGTCGAAGTCGACGCTGCTTGACACTAGTTCACAAGTTAAAAGTGTTGTAGGTAAATATTATTCGAACATCATTTCAATTCAGACAAACCAATCCTGTACATGGACACTAATGATTGGTGTGTGGTTCATCTTTAGGAAAGTATGGGAAAATGCAATTTCCATCTGGTGCATCGATTTCAGTGCAGATGCGCGTGTTTCTTTGAACACCTCCAAAGAGGACAACTTTGAAACCCCAAGTATTTCTCCGGTTGACGGCTCAAAATTTATGGTTTGGAATACTGACATCCAAAATCATTATGCCATAGACCAACCAGAAAATTTGGCCACATTCAAATACTCTGCAACCCGTTCCGGCTAGGTCCAAAGGAAACGAGTTAGGAGTCCCAAGTATTTGTACCGATCGGCGGCTCAAAATTTTTGGTTTCCAATATCCAAAATCATCATACCAGCCCCATTTTTTCCAAATTGTCAAACCCGGTCTGAAAACCCGAAAGCTTACCATCTCTAGTGAAAATGTCAGAGCAGTTTTTGTAAACATTCCTTTGGATACAATTTTCCAGCAACCGAAAGACACGTTCGCGTTGGGGAGCGGAAAGTTTCACTATTGAGGATCTTGATTAACGTGAGCAAACTTCAGTTGGTGAGAAAATGTACTCCAAAGTTTTGTTCGCAATAGGTGTAAATGTACTCCAAAGTTTTGTTTACAGACCCTACCGGAATCGGTTCCAGCGTATCCGGATGTGGCCAAATGTCCTGATATGATGTTCTTGGATATCAGTATTCAAAATCATGAATTTTGAACCGCCGAACGTGACAAATACTTGGAGATCCAAAATTGTCCTCTTTGGACCCTACCGGAACCGGTTCCAGAGTATCCGGATTTGGTCAAATCCTCTTGTTGGTCTATGAAATGATGTTTTTGAAGATCAGTATTCGAAATCGTGAGGTTTGAGCAATCGAACGGTACAAATGTATGGAGGTTCCAAAATTGTCTTCTTCGGATGCATACCGGAACCGGTTCTGGGTTCCTATGTGCCCAAAATGGCCAGTTTATTAAAAAAGACCAGAATGTTGTTTGCAGAATCACGCTAATTTAATTTTTGGGGATGAAATAACGGCTGAGTTGACTGGATTTATGGACAAGCTCAGCTTCTTGCATAAAGCTAAAATAAATTATACCGCTTCTTGTAAGCATATATTGAATAAATCAAGTATGCAAAACGCCTATGTGTAAGCATAAGGCTTTTCGCGACAAAATCTGTACAGGAAATCTGTGGAATAAAACAAATTTGCTGTTAGTTCAGTCAAAGATGCATTTTTTATTCATTTAAAGGGTGATACGGTCAAAATTTGGTCAAGGGAAAACGCGTGTAAATCGGTGAAATCGTTTATTTAAAAAATCAAATTAAATTTCTTTTTCAAGTTCAATTAGTATAAAATTCAGGAAAAATATTCAGTTAGGCTTCCGCTTTTCCAAATCCGAATTGCCGGGCCTTACGCTTGACCCCTGCCATCAGATTTTGTACAGCCACCTTGTCCACCTTCTTCGCCGCAGAAAGCCAGTTTGCCTTGAACTGCTGCTCGTCCTTAGCAGTTTTTTTGGTCTTTTTTAGGTTCCGCTTGACAATAGCCCAGTATTTCTCAATTGGGCGGAGCTCTGGCGTGTTGGGAGGGTTCTTGTCCTTGGGAACCACCTGCACGTTGTTGGCGGCGTACCACTCCATGGCTTTTTACCGTAATGGCAAGATGCCAAATCCGGCCAAAACAGTACGGAACAACCGTGTTTCTTCAGGAAAGGCAGCAGACGTTTATTCAAACACTCTTTCACGTAAATTTCTTGGTTGACAGTCCCGGAAGCTATGAAAATGCTGCTTTTCAAGCCACAGGTACAGATGGCTTGCCAAACCAGATATTTCTTTGCGAACTTTGACAGTTTCGTGTGCTTGAAAATATCTGCTACCTTTCCCCTTCCTTTTGCCGTATAAAACTCCTGTCCCGGAAGCTGCTTGTAGTCGGCTTTGACGTAGGTTTCGTCGTCCATTACCACGCAGTCAAACTTCGTCAGCATCGTCGTGTACAGCCTCCGGGATCGCGCGTTGGCCGTCGTATTTTGTTTATCATCGCGATTTGGAGTCACTACCTTCTTGTAAGTCGATAGTCCGGCTCGTTTTTGGCTCGATGCACGGTTGTAGACGATACACCCAGCTTATTTGCGGCATCTCGGAGAGATAGGTTAGGGTTTCGCTTGAAACTACCGGCAACTCTCTTTGTCGTCTCAGCGGCTTCCGGTTTTCGATTTCCCCCCGATCCAGACTTCCTGGCTGTCGACAAACGTTCCCCAAACACTTTAATTACATTTGTAACGGTTGATTTGGCAACTTTAAGCGATTTTGCCAACTTTGCGTGCGAGTAGCTCGGATTTTCGCGATGCGCGAGCAAAATTTTGATACGCTGCTCTTCTTGCTTGGACGGCATTTTGACAACTGAAGAGTGAATTCCAAAATCAAAATAGGAGCAACATTCTACACACACACACCTTCAAAATGAGGGGTGTTCAGGTTTTTAAAATGCAAAATTGAAAGAAATACGTCAAGTTGATATTGACCAAATTTTTGACCGTATCGCCCTTTAATTGATTATTTACAGTTACTTAATTAGGCCGCATGAAGAAACTAAGAACTTTTCAGTTTACTCCAGCCATTAGAGTCTGTGCAGACCCCTCGGCAACCGATTTAACTGCTTTTGTCCAA
>JASCZW010016869.1:0-17949 GCA_034211315.2 Aedes japonicus | reverse complement strand
TACACAATTGTATAAATTCGTATGATAACGCATTGAAAAACGAGTGCACTGTGATTTATCATTTTTGCAACGTGTACTAAAGCAAATAAACGTTTTTTTTTTCATGTTTATCAATGCTCTGATTTTGTGCATATGGGTGTCACATAGGTATACACTTAGTATACTTAGTCATGTAAATTTAAGTCTACTTGGATGCACATAAAAGGCGCCCATTGGACGTAAATTTACATCTGTTCTGAAAACGCCTTGACAGTTAAAACTAAAATTTAAAGTTTACATGGCATGGCGTAAACGTAAGTTATGATACACAAAATTAAATTTTTTAAATGCGTCATTCGTTCATGCAATTTTAAATGCATTGCTTCGCCTACTTTTGATCATAATTAATTTAGATTAATTCAGATTCCAAACTCGGTTCTTAAGCATCATTTTAATTTCATCCGCCAATGGCACGAAAGGATTATTAACTGGGGAAAGCGTACTCAATTTTTAGAAATTATAATCCTCAAGTAATATCTCACAGTGCACTTTAAATGCACAGTTAAAATCAATTTCAGACTTCGTGAAGATGTATCTTTCACAACCGAGTGTCGGACAGTGATTAAAAATTTAGTTTTTATTTTGTTTCTTTGAATTCAAATTTGCAAGAGCCGACTGAAACACTGGCATGCTTCTGCTAATTTCGATGCACTTGAATGTGTTTCAATAAGTATGAATTGTTCCCGCACAATTAACAAGCTTATCAGCACACCATTCCCGAATAAACTTATCACGACACGTTAAATCGACTTTGAGAATTGTACAATGCTAATGCCAAAGTCGACGATAGTAACTTGACGTGTACTTGTATGTGTTATTGGATTTTCGAATGCGGTTTTAAGTTTACATCCAAATAAACTGAAAACGGAATCATAAGGAAATTTAAGTTTCAAAATATTTACAGGTTGTAAGGATTACGTCACGTTATAAATTCATCATTTTTAGGTATGCATTGAACTATGCATACGTTTTACTATCCTCAGCTAGTCTTGCGGTGTATATTAATTCGTCAAGTCACAATTCATCACCAACCTTTTCTTTCACTTCTGAAATACCCATTTAAAATTATTTTGTAATGTTCAATCTATTTTCATGCACATAAAAGGGGCATTCGAATAACTTCAAAACCGCATCAGGATTCAAATTTAAACGAAGCTTGAAACATACATCTTGTATTGTTGCTAAATTGAATTTTACAGACATGGCTTCAGTTGATTGTTACATTCATGTTTATTTTTCACGTTAGACAAGGAGAGACAAAAGATGAGTGAGAATTTACTTACTTATTACCACAATCAATCCAAACATTTAACATCAAGTGAGAGGTGAAACCGTTATGAATTAAAAATGTCAAGTTTGAATTCATTCCATTCTTCCCTTCAAACGCTTTCATGGGACCATCAAAATATTGTTTCAACATTGATGGCAAACTGAATACACACAGCAAAAAATAATGAAAGTTACATGCGCTATAAAACAATTGAATAGTAAAAAAATATTTATATAATCCATTGTTTTGTTTATGTTTAAATAAATTCAGCTACTAAAACTGGGAATTGATTAACATATAATTGCGTGCTTTTTCATTTGGAACATACGTGTACACTTTCGCAAACAATTAAATCTTCTGTTTATTTGAGCTGCTTTGCTAGTTCAACTGTCATTCACGATCCATATACAGAAGACAACAATGGAAAATCATTTGTAATTGCAGTAAAATCTGGTGTAAGTCCATTGCAACCAAGTGAATCAGTTTCATTGAATTGCCGTTTTCAAATTCATTATTGTTTTAAGCAGGATTTCTCCACATTGTGAATCTATTCATGATAAGTTAATTCAGAAAGTTTTGAAGTTTTACCATTTTCGCTTATTTCAACACAGATTATCCAATATAGATAAAACTAACGAGTTCTACGCTTTGCATTTGTCTTTTTTCATGATGAATTCATATTTTTAAGAACTACAACCCCAGTCTGAAAGTTTTCTCAACAAAAGGGTTTGAAAAAATAAATTACAAGATAATTTGACATATAATATTTTTGGTTCCTTTCGATTATTCCCGTCTCTTGGAGCCCATGTTTTGCAAATTCTCTCTCATCATGTGTATCTTCCTCTCCATCATGTAAAAAACGCCCGAATGTAATAATCTACGGGGAGGAAATCTAAAGTAGATCAAGTAAAATTCAATTGAGTTGATATTACAAGGATTTTCAAGTCGTGTAATTTTAAAAACTCATGTGATTTTGAAGTTGTTTGCATGCTCTCTATATGTGCACGAAAACAGATTGAAAATTACTAAATAATTTTTACTGTGCAGTCTTGGGAACTGGTTGGTTCAATTCAAAATTACACTATATTCTCATTAATGTTCGGTTCAAGCATTGCAAAAACTTTAAAACTCAGTCAATAAATCTTGAATTTAAAAGTTTTTTTTTCCCATTATTAGGAATGCTTGAACAGAACGTGAACAAATTTATAATAATGGTTACAATAACCATGACATTTTTGTGAATTCTCCACGTTCATGGTATTCTTGTCTGTGGTCGTGGTGCAAGGACTATTCCTATATTTTAGTAAATCCTGTATCAACTATTTTGAATAGTAATTTTGACCATGATCATAATAGGTTCAAAATCACATCACTGCCATAGTCATCCTAATTCCCAATAATGGTAGAATTTACCATGAACTTTTCTCTGTGCTGAAAAACTGACTGCGGATTCAGTACCGATTCAATTCTACCGGTTCGGTACTCCCTTAGCGTATACTATTTATGACTCGTGCTATAAAATGGTTCATGACTTTGCTAACTCGTGTTTGCTGGTTCGCCACAGATAGCGCATGAAGGCTTTTATATACGCACGGTGAATTGTACCAACTCAAGTTCATAATCCGTAGGACAGTCAATGAATGGGTTAAATTCCCCTTAACGTTTATGGCCAACTTGATTGAACTTGCGAAAAATAAGGAAAAGTAGCCCTTTTTCGGTAGCTCTGTTTTTCTTATATTCTGGAACAACCTACAAACTACCTGCAGCATGATTCAGAAAGACAGATAGTAAGACCGATAGTTGTCATAGTTCCTAGAGCTTTGCAATATATTTTTGAGAGCATTTATGAGAATATCTTAAAAAAGATTTCGAGCATGTGATGGTAATGTTTTCTTCTTTTATATTTCTTTATTAAAGTGACTTTTAGCCACATGGGCTAGTTCGTCACTATTATGGAAAAGTATTTCTTGAATCAGTTGTTCTCTGTGTGGATCTGGGAAAATCGTAAAGGTTCTAAGCTTTCGAAATTCGTCTCCGAAGTTTGTGACATTTTTCGGCACATTTCTCAAGATATTATTCGGATAAATTAAAATTTGTTAGCTGAACATCAGCAGAATAAAAAAAATGATCTTAAAAGTAGTAAATGAAAAAGAACCGGCGATCAAAAAAATTACGCTCGTGGCCACAATGCTCCTGAACGACCGTAACGATGGCCAAGCTCTAGTCAATAGACGACCTGCGAGTAAATTCGAAACAATCATTCAAGCTCAGAGCTCTTACAGGTTTTGGTTGGAATTCCAGAAAACTCTTGAAACTTCTCCTAACAATTCCATGTTTGTTTTTATCAGTTTATATGAGTAGAAAGGATCGTGAATGCATAGGAACAGGAAAGGATCAGAATGAACAATTAAACGGGTACTTCACGGTCAATTTACGCATTAGACTTCCATGGGTCTTGCGAAACGCTAAACGTTTTTCGAAATGCTAACGAAATATAACCGTCCAAATTCAGAGGGCAAGCGATAGCAACATGGAGTCTTCAATGACCGCGTAAAACCCCAATCATATCAAAGCCATCCACCGATCAATTTGTTATGATGACTCATCAGCATACAATTTCAAGCTTATGTTCTTTTTCCCTGGGAACGGAACACGAAAGGAAGTGCTTCCAAGTGTGGCACATTCCATTACTGTGTAACCGGACCCGCCCCCGGTAGTGTTACACCGAAAATTCCTGAAACCATTAAATGCGACTCAACGGCTTGAAGATTCGCCTTTGTTTTGCACCGCACCAATTGTGCTGACCAACGTCAAAGTTTTAACCCCAAAATGTCATCCGATGTTGATTCGATTAAGAAATTTTTCTCAAGCACTCCAAAACAAAAACAAGCAGCGAACAAGAATTCCGGTAAAGTAGGCCTCTTTTTGCTGACAGTTGAATTTTGTTTGTTTCGCTTCACTCGACCCGTGCCCAGGCTAACTGGAACATTTTCGCGACGCATTTTAGACGGGCAGTGCGAAATAGGACCCGTTCTGGAAGTGCAGCGGCAAAGGCAATGCACGGCAAAGGCACGCAGGGTTCGTTGTCCGATCGGCCGGTGCTGATGGAGATAACGGATTCCTTGGCCTTCGGGTTTCCGATCGCACCGTTTGAAATGTGACACATGCGAGACCTGCGAATGATCCAACGGAATCGACCTACACGGCAATTTTGCAACCCCGAAGAGGCCGAAAAGTTTCAACCCACGAGACCCCGATGGCATGACGGTCGGATTAGTGAACAATTCAAGAGGCAACTTTGTGACCCAGAGGGCGAAACTTTCGGCACGATTTGGCGAATGTGCCAAATAGCCTGCCTCTTCGAGCCATCCCGGCGGCGGTCTGATGCAACTCCGTTCGTTGTGTATTTTGCGTCCCCCGAAATCTTCGCAATCGTGAGTTTATTGAACTGGGACGCAAAAGGTCGCCCTGCTGCCAATCAGCGCCCTCTTTGTGTCTGGATTTTGGAAGCTGCGGAAAATGTTTTGCAATCGCCGTTCTTTTGCGACCCTGCTAGGTGAACCATCGAACCCTCCCGCAGTTATGCAATACGAACACTTTTGTGTAAATATGACTTATTGTTCCACGCGCCGTATGTGTGTTCCACATTCGTTCGGCTCAAGTACCCCGAAACGGCGATGCAAAACCGTTTATGTTTTTGTTTTGCTTTCAGCATCTGTGGTTGTTTGATGTTATCTTTCGGTCGATCGTTGCCGGTTTAGGAAGGTTTTTTTTTCTCACTTTCACTAGGTCATGTGCAATTATTCAAAGCGGGATCGGCCGGCGCTCCGAAGCACACACATGTGCGGCTGCTCGTGATTCTCCGGTCGTGTCGTCGGTGCAGTTCGGTTTCGGAGAGAGGCGCAGGCGAGAGGCGCAAGTTTGACTAATGGGATCTACGTGAGATCTGTGTCATATTTTTCGAGTGTGTCTGGTTTCGGTTCAAAGAAGGGATTGTGGGAGTGGAGGACGACGCGTGAGCAACTTTTGAGTGGGTGCTGCGACGGCTTTTGACAAATGGAAGCGGAATTGAGCGATATTTTGAGATGGAATTTGGATCAGATTATTGGAAAATGTTGGGTCTGTCATGCTCAATTTTCTAATCCAGGAGTTAAAAAGATAGCTGTAACTCTAAGACCGAATTAACTCAAATAAATAACATTTGATTGTTCATCTTTCCTTTCGCTTACCGCACGCAGGGTTGCCAGATTATTTTTCGTGCCCATCTTAAATTTTTGCCAAACAAATCTTTTTTATTCGTGTTTACCAGCAGAAAATCTTGGCAAAAATCTTTACAAACTTCGTGTGGAATGGAAGCTTTGCAAGTGCTTGAATTCTAATGCACATCTCTTTTGTCATTGCTATTGAATTGAATGTAAAATAAAACAGACATATACTCATCAAAACACATTTATTTTGATTCGCTGATACAAAACAGTCTTTTCAATAGGGTTTAAGTGCAATTGTCGGTTTCCCTACATAACACTTCAGCAAAACTGATTTTCTTTCTGCATGAAAATGGAAGAGTATTTTCGGAGGAAATCGATCATTTCACTCAAGCGCTTCTGACAGGCCAGTATTGACATTAGAATGAATCATGAAATCTGCTGAATTATACAGAATAAGTAGAAAGTTCGCAATTAACTTTCTAAGGAGCTTCCCATCTACTCATTTGAAACATAGCAGTTTTGCCTAACAAGTTTCCAAGTCATCCGATGCTTCCACCACGATGTCCTTGCTCACATTTTCGATGGCCTGGTCCTCATCGCTTTCAAAAAAGTTCAGATATTGTTAAATAATTGGTTTGAACTCCTTCAAAGTGTGCTCTTTCTTGGGATCATCGCTCGATGCAGAAGTCAGAACTGGATCGTTCAGATCAAAGCACTTAATTATCTATTCAATCAACTCGGTAATGCAAACATCAATTAAATTGGCATGGTGACTATGCCTTCTCTGTCAGGGAGTCTACAGAAAGGGTCTAAACTTTCTCCGTCTAGCCATCGGAGTTGAATTTCTAGTTTTTTTTTTCTCCCCCTTCGGCCTGCTCCACTGCCCATCTCCGTCAGGGAGCCTACCAAAAGGGTTGAGTCCTTCTCCGCCCTTCAGTCGGAAATGATTTTTTTTTAACTGTTCTACATCTTACCATCTAAATTGCATTTCTACCTACCCTCTGCGTCATTGTCGTAACCGCGTTGAGGTTTTCAGCTTCGATCCTTCGCAACTCGCGCCAGCACAACTGTGCTCTACAAAATCCGTCAAATAACTAAATCGATCTTGCACATGCCAGGGATGCCAGATATTTTTTTCAAATATCTGTGATAAAAATTTGAAATGTCTGGGAATGTCTATAAAAGTCTGTTATTTTTTTTACAAAATTAGACTTCTTTCAACGAAAAGACGTAATAAGAGAGCGAGTTATGTCATTATCGCTATTTGTATGATTATGTAAACATGTCTGCATCTTTCTGGGATTGTATGCAACCTTACACTATTGTTTCATATTTTTAAAGTGACACTGAAGCTTGAAGTATTCGCATAGATAACACAATTTTTCATAGTTTTTTTTTGCCCCTGTAACGCTCTTTCCAGTTTTGTATTTTAAAATCAAAATTTAGTTTTCGTTTGATGAATTCAACAGAGTTTTTTTTTTATTCAATAATAACCATTGATTGTGTGTACCATATTTTAATATGGTGTCATCATCACTCATGATCATCAATATCTTTATGGTCATATGAATGATTTTTGAATAGACTGCTTCTTCGGTTAGTCAGTGATTATCTCTTAAATTTCAAGGAAACTCTCTCCTGATCTTCTGCAAGGCTCTTTGCTTTATTCTGGGAAGTTTCCTCCTGAACTTCAGGCAAAATTCCTCGTGAACTTCATGGCAGGCACTCCATATTTTCTTCGAAATTCACATATAAGAACCCAACCTTACCTTCCAGTAACATTTGGCAATTTTTTTCCTCAACATAGTTACTTTCTAAACTTCTGATAAGTCCCATCCTGAACTACGAGGAAAGTTTCTGTAAAATTTTGAGAAAATACTCTTCAGAATTTTTTGGAAAATCTTCTTAAGTTGCTAGAAGTTTCTTCCTGAACTTCTGAGAAGTTCTTCTCTGAACTACCGTAATAATCTCTTCTGAATTTCAGAGCGTATTGTCCTGAACTTCGGGGAAGTTTGTTCCTGGATTCCTGAGAAATTCCTGCTTGAACTTCTAGAAAGATCCCCCTATACTTCTGGAAAGTTTCTTCTTGATTTCATCAAAAGAATCTACCATAACTTCTGAGATTTTGTGAACTTCGAGCAGTTCTCATTCTGAAATGCTGTAATGTTTGATTCGGAACTTGAGGGAAGCTCTCTAGCACTTCTGGGTAGTTCCAACTGAACATTTGGTCTCTTCGCAACTTCTGAGAAGTCCTCTTGTCTGAGGAGTTCTTTACTGATTTTTTTGAAAAAATCCTTCTTGACCCAACATGTAGTGCACTATCTAGTAGGTTTCTTTCTGAAATTCGGGGAAGTTTTTTCCTGAGCTTATTCTTTCCAAACTTCTGATTGGTCCCATCCGGCACTGTGAGGAAAATTTAATTCCAAAATTATTAGGAAAACTCCCTTGAATTTGTTCTTGAAGTTTCTTCCTGGACTTTCTGGACTCTTCTGACCTTTTGGGAAGTTTTCTCCAGAAATTTGGGGAAGTTTGATCCGGAACTATTGGGAAATTCGTGCGCAAATTAGAAGGAAGTACCCCCAATGCTCCTGGAAAGTTTCATTCTTTTCTCCATAAAGTTTCTCCTCTGAACTTTGGAAAAGCTGTCAAGCACTTCAAGGAAGTTCCAACTAACATTTCGAGAAGTTTCTTCCAAAACTTCTGGGAAGTTTGTTCCTGAACTTGAGAGAAGTTCTTTCCTCGACTTCTATGACGCATCGTCATATTTGAGGATTTTTTTTCCAGGATTTTTGAGAAATTATAGATAGTGCCCTTCTTGGATAGCTCCCGTCTGAAACTTGGGGAAGTTTGTTTTTCTGGGAAGTTCAATCTTTCTGGGAATTTCTGGGAAGAACTGCAAAACCTCTGAAAAATTCCAAACTTCAGAGAAGTCCTCTCCCCCTGAACTTCGGTAATGGATTTTTGAAGGTTCTTCTTGCATGAACTGCTTGCTCCCAAAACTTCCGAGAAGTTTCTACCTGACCGTAGGAGAATTTTTTGTTTCGAGAAAATCTCTAACTTTCTCAAATATGATTTGTATTGTTGTGAACCTTGATTTTCGTTGTGACTTAATAGCAAAGGACCAATATTACCTACGCTTTGATAGTAATTTTTCGCATGGGTTTGAACACGCGTGGGATTGAACACAACCATAAATAGGGACTCCATGTTACCCTCGGAAAGGGCCTATACAATACTTATCTCCGGCCCCATTGTGTCTCCAAGTGCCCCACCGCTTTCGTTTCTTCAAGGATTTCTACTTTAAATGATACCTACGATATTTAAAAACATTTCAACAAAGCTTCTTACCGTATCTACTATACTGCGATTAATTACTATACTGCATACTGCGTACGTTTTAAATCCTAACTTCATAGAATACCTTTATTTGAAATTTAAAAAAAAATATTTCAAATGTCTGTTAAAGTCTGCAACATAAATAGAATGTCTGTTAAATGTCTGCATCGTTAAAAAAGTCTGCAATAAAAATGAAAAGTCTGCAAATTTACAGACATGTCTGTGAATATGGCATCCCTGATGCACATGCACCTACTACGATTTCGTTTGTGCACGCTTCTACGTGAACAGCCTTTTTAATAGTTATTAACACGTTCATGACCAATCACTCAATCAAAATATTGCCATTTAATTTCGAACATTCAAATACAATTATTGTTATTATTATTTGCAATATCACCATTGAACTATCACATCTACCACAAAAAGCACAGCAGATAGAGTAGAAAGCCTCCTTTTTGGCTGTAACGAGAGTTCCGGATCTAAGCATTTCTCCAGCTGTTACCCCGATGTATATTTCAATGATGTTTCGTGAAATCTGACACTCCTAAATCCGCCAGGTGATTTAGATTATCATCCTTACAAAAATTTGCAAAGTAAACCATTAGCAAGACTTCCGTTGATTACACATGTTCGGAAATTCCGGACCTTCTGACTGGAAGATTTTGTTCGCTTTGTTGATAAATAGTAATACGTAGCTTTTCGCATGCAGCTTTTCGCATGCATAAATTGCACAAAGAGCATATACATTTGATAATTATGTGAGTGTCCTACGTTTTAGCAGCTCTTCTTGGTGGATCGGTAGGAACCCATCTTTACCAATGCTCCATCTGATCCAAAGTACACAAGCCCTTTTTATGTAATCAGTGCCATCGATCTGGAACTGTTTAACAGTTGACTACAGGATTATATTAAAGATAACAATAAATCACGTTCAAAATACTGCTGCTGCAAAAATTCCTCTGCATGAATGAATAAAAATTCTTCATTGAAAGAACAGTATTTTGCAGAAATCCCTGCAAGAAATTCTGCTGAAATTTGCGGGGCCAATCTCTTGAGGAGCTTTCCAACAAACACTTCTTCAGTGGAATACCTTTAAAAAATTATCGAAGTGTTTTTCTGCAGAACTATATGTCAGAATCTTTGCAGACATCCTAGACAAAATTTTAATAATAATTCTATAAAATACCCTTGAAGAGTTTTTAATGTAAATAATTAAAAACATGAGATTATGAATTCGCGCAAAGATTCTTTTAAGATTGCTTCAACAAATCAGGATTATCTCCACGAATTACTTCAGGAATTAAAGGGCGAACACGAAATTATTGCGACACCGAAAATGTCATGCCAATTTTCTTATAATGTTTAGAATCAAACCAAAGTTTTAGGGTAGTTTTATACATTTATTTACTTCAAAAATCAAAAGAAAAGTTAATCGATGGAGCCTTGAGTGTAAAATTGAACGCATTTTCGCTTGATGCCCTCCATCAAAGTCTGTACAGTGTCATCCGGTACCAGTTTCTCAGTTTTTTTTTTTCCATTTTCTTAACATGTCCTTCTCGTCTTTGACTGTCTTCTTGCTCTTCCGAAGTTCCCGCTTCATCGTTGCCCAGTACTGCTCCACCGGGCGCAGCTCCGGACAGTTTGGCGGATTCATGTCCTTTGGAACAAAATGGACAGAATTGGCCTCATACCACTCCAGGACACTTTTAGAATAGTGGCATGATGCCAAATGTGGCCAAAATAGCGGAGCTTCGTCGTGCTGCTGCAAGAACGGCAAAAGGCGCTTCTCGAGGCACTCAGATTTGTAGATCTCGCCATTTACTGTGCCCTTTGTCACGAAAGGCTCACTCCTCAGTCCGCAAGAGCAGATGGCCTGCCAAATGAGATATTTGGAGGTGAACTTCTACATTTTCTTCTTCTTAAATTTGTCGTCCACATAGAACTTGCTCTTGCCGGTGAAAAACTCCAACCCCGGAATTTGCTTAAAATCGGCTTTTATATACAGCCATATATTGTCAGCATCTTCTCGTAGAGCTTCCGTGCCCGAGTTTTAGCCGTCGATTGTTGCCGCTCATCGCGGTTTGGGAAGTTCTGTACCTTGTATGTATGTAGTGCAGCTCTCTTCTTTGCATTCTGGACGTAGCTCTGCGACATGCCGATCTTTTTAGCCAAATCACGGCTTGAGACGTTGGGATTTGCGTTAATCATCCGCTTCACCTTTTCCTCCGTCTTTTTGTTCTCCGGTCCCGGTTTTCTTCCAGCTCCTTTGCCGTGGTCCAACGTCAACCGCTTCAACACTCTGGAGACGGTTGAATGGTGAATGTTCAACATTTTTCCCAACTGCCGGTGCGACAGGTCAGGAAATTCCAGGTGTTTGGAAAGAGTTTGTTCTCTCGACTCGCGTTGGTTCACCTCCATTTTCGTTGAATCGAAAAACACGACTTCGAGTTTGACAGCATGTAAACAATACACATCAATGAGAAAGTGTGCAAAATTTGGTTGATTTTTACCCAATGGTAAAAAAGTTATGCCCTGTTGAATGTGTCGCAATAATTTCGTGTTCGCCCTTTAAATCAGAAAGATTGTCCGATTAACTTTACGTTTTCCAATACTCAAAGTGACTGTAGAGCAGTGATGCGTCGCTGTCACCGTAAATTGTTTTGGTCGTTTTGTTGTAGTCTGATTTTGTTGTCTATCTACATGCAGGGTTGCCAAATGCACAGATTTATCTAGATCGACACAGATTTTCTTTTAATTTTTTTCCGCATAGATTTCCGTATGAAAAGATAACCGATTTTTGAGATAAACCAAGATTTTTTAGATTTTCGGCAAGAAGTTGTTCACTCAAAAACCTTATATTTAAAAAAATGAGTACATTTTAGAAACCAACTTTTCACCAATTTTACTTTCAGTGTACTGTTTTAGGCCCATGAAGCAAATAAAACAATTGACAGCTTGTGGGTGTGCCCCCAAACGATTTCTCGATTATTTCTTTTTAAGAAAATTTTATGGAATTTCCCAAAGATTCTATGAAAAGTTCTCAGACAATCCTTGGGATATTCCTTTTGGCGTTTCAATAGGTATTCTTTGAGAGTTTGTAGGCATTCCTCCCGGGATTCTTTCAAAAATTTCCTTGACATAGTATCGGCAGTTTTTCAAAACTTTCTTATGATCAAATTTTTGGAGGAATCCCTGGAAGACACGTAAAAGAACAATAAGGTAATTCCTGAAGTAATTGTGGAGATAATCCTGATTAAATGGAGCAATCTAAGATGAATTCTCGCACGAATTCCTTAATCTCATATATTGAATTTTATATTTTAAAAACTTCCCAAGGCGTTTTTTATAGAATTATTTTTTGGAAGTTTGTCAGGGATGTCTGCAAAGATTCTTGCATTTCAATTGTTTCTTCAAGAGATTGCTCCCCAAATTTCAGCAGAATTTATAGAAAGAGCTTGCGTACTTTGGATCATACGGAGCATTGGTAATGATGTGTTCTGACCAATTCGTCAAGAAGCTGCTAAAACGTGAGTGTCCTATTTGTTAGTTATCAAATGCACTGGCTCTTTATACAACCTATAGTACCTGAAGCAAATGATCCGATACGATCCAAGGATACGGTTTGATAACAATATTGATCTTAATGACCCGATGACGCAGCCACTTCCCTTCTTCTTGAGCTACGTATTACCCATTGCAAACATATGTGAGGATCATAACCTAAAATACCTGGTCGATTTAGGAGTTTCAGATTTCAAGAAACATCTTTGAAAAATTATCGGACTAACATGAGGTGAAATGCTTCGATCCGAAACTCTCGATGATAGCAGGAAGGAGGCTTTCTTCCTCGATTTGCTTTGCGTCCTATATCGAGGAGATTAAACAAATAAAGCTTAGCTTCCTTTTTACCGAATGCGAATTGCCGGGTCTTTCGTTTAACATCTGCCATAAGATTTTGTACAGTCTCCTTGTCCTCTTTATTCACCGCAGAACGCCAGTTTTCCTTGAACTGTTTCTCGCTCACAACACCTTTATGGGTCTTCTTAAGGTTCCGCTTGACGATGGCCCAATATTGTTCGATTGGGCGGAGCTCTGGCGTGTCGGGGGGGAGGGGGTTCTTGTCCTTGGGCACCACTTGAACGTTGTTGGCAGCATACCACTCCATGTCCTTTTTTCCGTAATGGCATGGTGCCAAATCCGGCCAAAATAGAACGCAACAATTGTGTCGCTTCAGGAAAGGCAGTAGACGTTTTTGTAGGCACTCGTTCAGATAAATTTCCTGGTTGACGGTTCCGGTCGCAATGTAAACGTTGCTCTTCAAGCCACAGATACAGATGTCCTCTCACCAGTTTAATATGCTTGAAAATATCTGCCACCTTTCCCCGTCCGGTTGCCGTATCAAAATCCTGTCCAGGAAGCTGTTTAAAGTCTGCCTTGACGTAAGTTTCATCGTCTTTTACCATACGATCAAACTTCGTCAGCATCGTCGTGTACAACTTTCGCGATCGTGCTTCGGCCGACGTGTTTTGTTTATCGTCGCGATTTGGAGTCACCACTTTCTTGCAAGTCGACAGTCCAGCTCGTTTTTTAGCTCCATCCACGGTTGAAGGCGCCACTCCCAGCTTCTTTGCGACATCTCGGACGGAGAGGTTGGGGTTCCGCTCGAAACAGCGAGCAACTCTTTTTGTCGTCGCTGTGGCCTCCGGCTTTCGATTTCCCCACGATCCAGCTTTCCTGGCTGTCGACAAACGTTCACCGAACACTTTTAATACGTTGGTAACAGTTGATTTAGCCACATTCAAAAATTCCGACAACTTGGCGTGAGAGAAGTTTGGATTTTCGCCATGCACGTGCAAAATTTTGATGCGTTGCTTCTCTTCCTTCGACGACTTTCTTGAAATCAAAATAGAGGTATGGTGCTACACGCACACATCTTCAAAATGAGGGGTGTGCAAAATTTGTTAACGCACGATGAAAGGAAATCCGTCAAGTTTAAGTTGCCCAAATTTTGATCGAAACACCCTACAGTAGATAATTTATCGATCCCTGTACTTCCCGTGAATCAACGATAGAGCATGTTACTTCAGTATTCTCACGTCTGTTGTCCGTTTTAGCCGGAGTTCCTCGTTCAAGGTTGTGCACACTTGTACTTCCTTGTATTGGCAATGACTTTTAACTAGATACGACATGTCCTTCAAAGCTTCTTCATGCTGATGATAGATCCTTTCTGTCAGTGAAAGTCTACTTCCATCGTCCGTGTTCGGTACTGGAGTCCTGCCGTAGCAATGTTTTGCCACTTGTCGAGTCAGTGTAAAAGGCTTCTACGTTCCTGCCATAATCCATCGTGTTAAGAAGGGTTGTTACAAATTCTAGACGATTAGTGTTAGTTGAGCGACCTTCACAAATTGTAATTGCTTGTAGTTTGGATCTTAATTGTTTCTTGCTGAATGATTTGCGATTGATTCAATAAGTCTGTCAAATGAAGCTTTAGACAGTTGCCGTCTTGCGTAAAGTTGATGGAAATGTTAAATGTAGTCACTTGACATGGTCAGATTAGTTCCAGATTTTGCCGCAGGGGTGGCGCTGTAGTCTATCCTAGCAAATTGAGGCTCTAGATAGTTGCCGTCTTGGATAAAGCTGATGAAAATGTAGAATGTAGTCACTTGACATTATCAGATTAGTTCCAAATTGGACCGCAAAGATGGCGCTGCAGTCTATCTTTGATAAATGAGGCTCTAGAGAGTAGCCGTTTCGAACAAAGTTGTAGAGAATGTAAAATAAGCCATGAAGAAATGAATAAATAATCACATTAGTTCAAGATTGTACCGCAGAGATGGCGCTATAGACGTTCTTTGCCAAATGAAGGTCTTTTTTTAATTTATTTTTTTTTACGCCAGAAGGGTGCATTCGTGTCTCACGAAACTATTCATTTCTTTAGTCTAGAAACATACATACATTTATTTGTTTCGTTAGTCTATTTCCAGTAATCTTTTCCTATTCCATTTCGTCCTTCTCAACTCTTATATTTCACTACTTCTTTACTTCTCCTTCTATTGCTTCGTTGGTTTGCTTCAACTTTTCCTGGTTTTTGCGATTATTCTACTGTTCTTATCACTGTTTGTATCCTTCTTTTTTTACTTTCCTCCTTCCTTTATTCTTTTTCTGCTAATCGTCTCCAATTTTTTTTTCCTTCTGTTTCTCTACGTCTTCAACTTCGTGTGCTTCTGCTTTTCCGTTTCTCTTCTTCGACATCTATTCGTCCACTATCTCCGCTTTGCTTTTCATCTTCTTCGATTATGTAACGTTTCTCTCATTCACGTTATCTTCTTCTATTTCACTTTTTCATTTCACTTCTTTTCACTGCTTTGCTTCCTCGGTTGTCCAGCAATTTCCTCTGCACGGCCAGCCGTTTCAACTCTTTTTTTAGTCGTTTTTGACTCACTTTCGTCAAAAGTGGAGTCACTTAAATTTGAGTAAATCTTACTGGCATTGACAAGTCTGATTTGTCGAAACATCGACTCAAATCAGATGGATGTTTTTGATTTGTCGACTTGTCAATGCCAGTAACATTTACTCAAATTTAAGTGACTCCACTTTGGACGACAGTGAGTCAGGAACGACTCAAAACTGAGTTGAAACGGCTGGTCGTGTGCTTTTAATTTTTTTCCAATGTTAAAATGAGAAACTTTGCCGAAGATGGCAACTCTCCGGAGCTGCGTTTGACAACGATACACTGCAGCACCATCTCTGCGGCAAGATCATGAACTAATACGGTGTTGTCAAAAGAAGACAGATGACATACTGAGAAACTTTGCGCAAGACGACCACTATCTAGAGCTTCATTTGGAAAAGATAGAATGCAGCGCCATCTCTGCGGCTTGATCTGGAACTAATCTGATAATGACAAAAGACGACAAAAACATGTAAAAAGATCACAAAAAATCTCTAGCGCTTGATTTGGAAAAGAAAGACTGCAGCGCCATGTCTGCGGCATGATCAGAAACTAATGTGATTATGTCAAAAATCGAGAAATGCATTTTCGAAACCATAACCTTTCAAATGAGATACAAACATTGTGTCTAATTCTAGAAGATAGGGTTGAAATCCGGGTCAATATTGACCCTAATGTCTAATGTGTCAGGTTTTTTCTAATACCCGAGAAAGGTTAATAGTGGAATACGTGGAAAGAGACGACAGATATGAAAAACTACTCTAGCAAAGGAAAATATCAAGTTGGTATCATATAAGTAACAAATTGTGTTATCCTAGATATCGGTTTTGATTTCCGCTGTTGTCACATAACAAATTTAGTTATCGGCATTGGCTAGTTTTATTATCATATGTTATCATTTTAAACATACAATTTTTATCATTTTTTACCAGCATATTCAGCATATTAAAATACAGAATTTGTTATCAAGATGTGATAATAAAATAAGTTATTATTATGATATTCAACGAGTATTTTTTGTTATTCACATGTTGTCATTTTGACTGTTTATTTAGCCTCAATGATAAACAGGTATTAGAAATTGTTATTAATTTGGTATAATCCTTTGCTCGGGTACCGGGTCAGTTGTACACTCAAAAAAAAAATCGTCACATTATTTCCACGTGAAATTTCACGTAACTTTCACCTGAACACGTAACCAAATCTTCTTCAGTAAAATCAGGTGAACATTATGTGCCAGTAAATTGTACGTGAAAAATCACGTAACAATTATATGATTTTCACGTAGAATGTGGATTCACGTGGAAATCACGTAGCACTCACGGGAATTCAACGGGCTTATTACTGGTTTTGGCAGTGGATGAAAACTACGTGCGTTTCACGTGGAAACAACGTGACGATTTTTTTGAGTGCATGCACACTGCTTAGCTTACCCGAGCAAATGTTTATTCCAAATTGATAACAAGTTCTAATATCAGATTATCAGTGCTTGATAACAAAATATGTTATCATTTAGGCTGAATAAACAGCCAAAATAACAAAAGAGATAACAAGTTAATATTCGTTGGATATCACAATATTAACTCGTTTTATTATCATCGAGTTCAATTTGATAACATATTTTGTGATATGAACAAATTTCTTGGGATAATTACAAATTATGTTATCAACATGATATCAAATTCATACACTGATAACGGAAGAAGTGCTTCTGATGAGAAGCTCAATTCCATACCCTTCAGATGCTGGTAATATTCGTCAGCATGCTGGAAGAATTCAGTAACGCTCATCAAAAATCGTCTTTAAAAATTTCATCTGTTATCAATTTTTAACAAAATTTGTCAATGTTGATAACTAAATTTGTGATGCGAGAACAGGTGAGTTCAAAATGATATTTGAGATAACAAAACTTGTTACTTATTTGATACTAGTTTGTTATTTTACTTTGCTAGGGTAGACTAGCTGCACTTATCAACGTCGCTCAGGTCGCTCAGTTTGAGTGAAATTGAATAACCCCTTTTTTCGTTCACCAGTTTTCAAAAATAAAAACAAACAACAAATCGAGTACTCTACACTGAAAAGAAATCTGTAAGTCCCATATAAAACAGGCCCATCTGTCAAAGGATGAGCTTTTCCTAGTGCAACCTAAAGAAATTTGTTGTGATAGTTTGAAGAAGTGTTTAAATTTATTAAAATATTTGTTTAAAAATGTGTTTTTAAAAAAAAGTTTTTTTTAAAAGAGATCTTTTTTAAAAAAAATTTTTTTTTGAAAAGAGACTTTTGTTTATAAATTAAGGGATAAAATAAACAGTTTTTTTTTTCAAAGTAGAATTATTTTGTCTGTGTCCATCCTTGTCCATACTTGCGAAACATTTCAACTGGAACGAACTCACCAAATCTATCAATGAATAGAAATGGTGGCGAACGAACCGCTCTGGTCACGAATTCACTCGATCTTGAAATGTAAGTTCCGGAAAATTCCGACTTAAAAAAGTCTGTTCCATCTAGAATTTTGCCACCCCCCTTTAACTTCTGTAGCGCCTCTAGTTGTCAAAGCGAGAAACTCCTAACAGCGCGTTGGCCCGGGAAGATTAAAGATTCCGTGAGGTTTTCAACGTGGATAAACCGGCTGCCATAACAGC